>JANHJO010001322.1:180444-200339 GCA_032468235.1 Pseudoxyrhopus heterurus | reverse complement strand
CTTGATCAGTTTCCATCCATTATTCCTTGTCTGGCCTTCAGGTGCCTTGGAAAATAGCTTGACCCCTTCCTCTCTGTTGCAGCTCCTCAAAAATTGGAACAATGCTATCATGGCTTCCCTGGTCCTTCTCTTCACTAGACTAGCCATGCCCAGTTCCTGCAACCGTTCTTCATGTTTTAGTCTCCAGATCCCTAATCATCCTAGTTACTGTTCTCTGCATTTTTTCTAGAGTCTCAACATCTTTTTCATAGTGTGGTGGCCAAAACTGGATGCAGTATTCTAGGTGTGGTCTTACTAAGGCTTTATAGAGTGGTGTTGCCTGAATTTTGATCACTCCAATGGTCATAAGAGTGAAAACTGGTCATAAGTCACTTTTGTCAGTATTGTTGTAACTTTGAGCACTCTGTAAATGAATGGCTGTAAATCAAGGACTACCTGTATGTTGTATTTTTAATGTGCCACACTTTCAGTTCAACTGTTGCCATGGCTCTTCAGCTCTTGGATGCATATATATATCACTGTATTTGCTTTATTTTCAGATCGATAAGTATGCTCAGCGGGACTTGAAGAAAGGGCTTCATTTGTACGGAACTGATGGAAATATTGGTTTAACTAATGCATGGAGCATCATACAAACAGATGTAAGCTTGTACTTCTTCATTGTTCTTTCCCTTAACACCAACAGGTGCTAACCTCTACACACCCATCTGCCTAACTTTGAATTTCCAATGGAAATGTTAGAAATTTAATTTGGATTTCTATAAGCATTTGTCTTAAAAAAAAAAAAAAGCAAATACCACTGCACTGTACCTGACTTGGAATCAAGGCCCTGGTGTTTAATGGATCTTTCTCCGGCCTACTTTGGCTTCTACAGATAAGGATTTAATTTGATGCTTTGGTGCTCATCAGCATGCAGAGAAGCACACATGCAGACAGACAAAATACATAGGAAATCCCACAAGGAATTACAGAACACAGGAGATACCACATTTCAATCATCATGCTATAACATTAGTGATAGGAGAGAAGATGAGACAAATAAGTTCACAAGCTCTTTTCTTCAGTCCTCTTTGTTTTCCAAGGCACTATTGAATAAGTCAGCAGTCAAGGGAAGGAACATAGTTGCTCCAGCTGTACATTTGAGAATACAAGAACATGAGATCAGGGTTATGCGTTTTTAATCAGCTTTCCATTTTATAAAAAGAACACACACACACACACACACACGCACACACACACACTCACATATGGCAGGGGTGTCAAACTGGTGGCCCACTGGCAGTCCACAGGCCGGATGTGTCACGCGCAGGCCATGCCCATCCCAGCTCCGTGAATGGAAAAAATGTCATGAAACATGGCACTGTGACGCAGTGAGTTTTGATACCCGTGATATATGGTGCATATACAAATGCATACAGATGAATCCCAAAGATTTCATTGATTAGCCAACTCTGGAAGTCAGAAGAATGAACTTCAACAGTTTGAGAGTTTGATATATATTTGATGTTGAGACCATTTTAGTCTCATGGTTAACTTTGCCCTTGTCCTGGCCCCAGAATTGCCACACCATTTGTTTCCACTGGAATATTTTCTACAATAAAGTTGATAATGGCTTGATAGGATGGCAGGAATTTTATAGGTACTAATATGCTTGGGGAACGCTGCAAGCTTGATTGGAGTATAGGATTTAAAATTATGTTTTTTTCTAGAGATACAAAATTCTTACTAAGGATTCTAAAACTCTTGAAATGCTATCCTGCACAGTTTTCAGTAAACAAAATAAAACTTGTGTTGATTATACAACAGCATCTTTTTGGTGGTTCTCTTAAAAGCAGTGATCTGTAAATGAAATGTAAATTACATTTTAATTTTAAATTTAGTCATCTATATGTACATGAGGCATCTCGATTTCTTTCTGTTGATAAAAAAAATTAAATAGTCCTGTTATTGCAGCTATATTTCAGGTCACCTGAATTAGCCTGTATTCTCCACTGGTATTTAACATTGCTCAAGTTTTCATACAGTTCATCACTGTGTTTAATACTGTTTTTGTGTAATCTGCATAATGGGAATGGTTAATCCCAATCCCAATAATTTGTTCTCTTTCCAGTTGAAGAAGCTACATTGTCTGTTCAAATGCCTCTCACATTTGTATGGATGTACAGTCTCAATTCCAAATTGCTGTGACATGTTATTTTGCACAAATAGAAGAAGGCATTAATTTTATGAATACCAAGATAGAAAAACTATGAGGGCACAGAA
Source organism: Pseudoxyrhopus heterurus (assembly GCA_032468235.1). Lineage (NCBI taxonomy): Eukaryota > Metazoa > Chordata > Lepidosauria > Squamata > Pseudoxyrhopus > Pseudoxyrhopus heterurus. The sequence goes on along the minus strand of JANHJO010001322.1, from coordinate 198,077 downwards.
GATTAGTGACCTGCTCACCAGGACTCAGGGGAGGGGGGGAATAGAATATATTATATTGTATTTCAAACGTATTATCATAATATGAATACTTTAATTTGTTGACAGAATTAGATTATTCAACAACACAATTAGATTTCAGTTTTGAAATATTGGTACTGTTGGATCTCCTATTGTAAATGCAGAACATTTTCTCCAACCATGAGATAAAAGACTTCATTCCAATGAGCAGATAAAATCTACGTTTCCCAACTCACAGTTTCTCTGTATGTTGCTTTTCTAAATATATATGTCTGAAAAACAATTAGGAACTAAATGTAACTGATCCCTATATTTGGTATTCTGTGTTTCCTTTTTTCCTTTTCTTTTTTTTGTATGACTAATATGATTGCATACAATTTGTTTATATTGGAATGTAAATTAGTACACTTAGTACATTTTTTCTGTTCCCAATATTTTTATTTGAATAAACAAAACTACAAATGTTAATTTAAAGAATCCCACTATACTGTCAATTTTCTCCCATCCCTTGCTCAGTTAAAATTTTGAACTGGAGAAGAATTGCAGATACCTCATGATACTTACCTATTTTCAGGCTAGGGTTATGAACCACAAATATTCATGTTCAAAATCCATTCATTGTGAGACTTGACTTCAGCAGTTAATAAATAACATAACTGCCTTGGCATCTCTACAGAGAAAAGGATCAAATTTCCCATCTATTTCGAAGTGTACTTGGAGGCAGGATCAAAGAGCTGCTATTTTTCTCAGTTATTCCCCTTAGTCATTTCTGCCATGGGAAACTTGCTTCAGGCAATATTTGACAATAAAAGAATGCAGAACCTTTGATTGTAGTTGCTTCAGAAAGGTTGGAGGGCATAGTTTTGTACATTAAGAAAACTACTTGCATTTGGACAACAGGCAAGGAACTTTAAAAACGTGAGACAAAAATAACACAGGAACTTCACAGTTTCCTCATTTTTCTCAGCCTTCCTTAAAGGCAAAAGCAAATTGGACAATTTGGAACAATTCAGAATGCTAATTTGCCAGATCCACATAGATTCATGTGCAAGTAGGCAATTAAAATAATCATTTTAATAATTTGAGAGTTGCAGAACTGAACTAGAGAGTTATCCTACAACCCAATAATATAATAATTGTTAGCTGCCCAGAGTCATGTGTATGAGATGGGTAGCCGTAAAAACATATTAAATAAATAAACAAACCCACATTCAGTGGATGCTGCTCATTAATTAAATGCTTGGCATAACTGAAAGCAATCTATGAACTCACCTGCCCAGTTGTACAGTGTGAGTTCCTTTTTTCAGCTTTGCAGTCCACAAAGAGATTTTGGACTCCTAAAACAATCTACATATAGCTCTTTCTTGAAAATGAAAGTTCACATCTAGATGCTGAATTGCTACAATGGAAGAGATATAAATCAACATTTAACACTCTGATATTTGGAAAATGTGGCTGCCTTCAGTCTCAGTTCCCAGATCATGACTTCATTAGTAAATGTCAAAGACAATTTCAAAATAGAGAATGTATAAATTTGAAGCCACTCATCTTTACATCTCATCTAATAAAATTGTCATTGCTGTAACCCGAACTTTTTTGGATGGTAATAACATACTTGAAAAATAATACAACTGTATTGCTGATAATAACATGTCTTATGACAAACTATTTTCTGAGTTGAGTTTTTCTTTTCTTTTTTAACTCCCATGAAGAAGGAACAGTGGAAAAAAAAGTTTTTTGGGCTTTTTTCTCTCATTGATGTAATTCCAGTTCTCTTCACTTGTATTGTAAAATGCATGGCACTTGATAAAAATGTTTTCTTTAGTTTCCATATGATTGAAGATTAGTTCTTTTGCTGTTCTGTTGTCCAAAGATAGGGGAAGACATCCTCTTCATTCAGCAACTTTCCAAACCATGGATAGTTACAAGCAGCGGTTCTCAACCTATTCTTCACCATGAACTCCCTTTAACTACCTTTTGTGGCCGTGGTTCATGGCCACGGACCCCCAAGACTTAACTCAATATTTGAATCTTAACATTTCTTCAAGCCTCCATGACATCGCGGCCCCCCAGGGTTCCACAGACCACGGGTTGAGAACCATTGGTTAGGAGCATTTCAGAATGAATAGGAATATGGTGATTAAGCAAAGCCATTTTTTTTTACTCTTTTTCTCTCCCCTACATATTGTACCCTAATGGGATGTCTTAAAGGGTATAAGATTACCTGGAAGCAAAGTGATCTTCCTCTTATGCAATAGTTATCCCTTGGATGTTCTATTCTGATATTACAATGGATGTAAAGAGGCATAGGGGTCTCTGATGTGCCTGGGCTCTCTGCTGTGATATAACAAGGGAACTGAGTCACCAATACAGGTGGTCCTCACTTCATGGCCATTTCTTTAGCTGCTGTTTGAAGTTACAATGGTACTGAAAGTTTACAACCACTCCTTATACTTATGGCTGTTACAACATCTCCACAATTATGTGATCAGAATTCAAGAGCTTGGCAGCCTGCTCTCAATTATGACTGCAGGTTACACTTAAATTCCTATCCACTTGTATCCTTCCCATCTTTGCCCTTTTGGCTTCCCTGACTCTGCCCTTGCTGCCCTGACCTGCAGCCTCACAGCTCTGCACTCCGCCGTCCCAACAGCCTTCACTGCCCCCAGCTGACTTTTACCATCTGCCTCCCAGTGCTGACAAGGTTTGCCCAGCCTGGCCATTTGTGAGGTCCTCCCAAGGCCCTCCTGAGGTCCTCCCTGGCAAGGCCCTCCTGAGGCTGCACATGACCAGCTCATGAAGGGCCAGGGTCGGCACACCTAATCAGCAGCAGGAGGAAGAGGGTGGCCAAAGTCACCTGGAGATGCCATTGGATGGCAGAGGCAATGGAGTGCAAGGAGGTGGGGTTGCAGACCAGACTGAGGGGTGACCAAAAGAGCCGAGATAGAGGAGGGAGATAGGAGATTGGGAGGAGTTGAAGTGGAGGTAAATGCAATTGGGCAGGAAAAATGTGAGATCCTTGACTAACAACAGTGTGGTTCTGGCCTAATGGCCACAACCGAGACTACCGGAACTGCCATCACTAAGCAGAGTAGTCATGTGATGTTTCACCTAATGACCACTTCATTTAGAGATGGAAATTCAAGTCCCAATTAAAGGGCATTAAAGGAGGAGTGCTTGTAATAGATTTGGGAGACTCTTAATTTTCTCAGGTAAGTGAGCTAAATCTGGAGAAATTTACATAATGTTTTATTCAGAAATGAATGAACTTGAATGCAAGATATAGTACTTTCTCTTTCCAATTGTGCAGTCCAGAGGCATTCTGGCATGCTGGGCCCACTGAACCTGATCCTTAAATAGGCCTCTTGACTAAGGTGACTTGTAATTCTCTTATTCCCCTCCAGTTCAGATGCTGTGGCGTCTCGAACTACACTGACTGGTTTGAAGTGTACAATACCACACGGGTGCCAGATTCATGCTGCTTGGAATTTAGTGAAAACTGTGGTCTTCATTCCCCAGGGACCTGGTGGAAAGCTGTGAGTATTAAATGTAAATCATGAATCAACTAAGAAGACTAGAATTTTTAGAATCTACTAGTGAAAGAAAAATGTCATTGCTTTGCCTATTTGCTACATGCTGTTGTGCCCATCTTTAAGGGTGACCAAACATCTATCAGAAAGGCTATTCTGAGTCATTCATCCTAATTTGGCATACTTCTCAGACCACCAACCAAGAAGAGAAGAGTCTTAATAAGTAGTTCACCTTTAAGTGTCAGTAGGAGAAGTAAAAACACAGAACTCAAGAACGTGAGCCAAGGCAACTTCTAGTAATTTGAAAGTTGCACATGCTTGTGACAGGCACATAGAGGGATACACTTCCAAAGCAGGCAGGTAAAGGTAAAATGGGGAGGGCAAATTTTATTAAGTCAAACATAAACAGACAATACACTTGAAAACATAGTCCTATACAAATTTGGATGCAAATGTAAGATAGAGGAAGCAAGAATATTGTGAGGAGCAAAAGGAATCAAGTAGGGAATAAAAACACAGCAAGGAGCAATGGGAGATATGGAGGATGGTGCAAGAGTCAAAGAGGGAGAGAGGCAGATAGATTGGAAAAGAAAGAGGGAAAGGTAATTTGGGGGATGAAATGAAGTGGTGGTTCACCTGAAGGGGAGAACAGGCATATGTCTATGAAGATTCTCAGTCATCCAGGTCATGGTTGTCCCAAAGGTGCTTTTGTCAAAAGGCAACTGGTCTTGGTTTTTTCCTTGAAGACATTTCACTTCTTATCCAAGAAGCTTCTTCAGCTCTGAGCTGAAGAACAGCTGAAGAAGCTTCTTGGATGAGAAGAAAAAAAGAAAAAAGAGGGGGGGAAAACAAAACCCACTTGCCTTTTGAAAGAAAGCACTTTTGGGACTACAGGGATAGCATATAAAATCTTTATTTTGCCCTTGTGGGTTTTTTTTCTACTTTGTTTTTCCCTAAGTGGCTTCTTTCACTGCATGTATGCATGCAGACTATTGTCTATGGAGATTCTCAGTCATCCAGGTCATGGTTGTCCCAAAGGTGTTTTTTCAAAAGGAAAAACAAAGTCCAGTTGCCTTTTGAAAAAGGACCTTTGGGACATGCCGATTATTATTTTTCAGTTGCTGAAAATATAGATTTCTGCATTTAGCAGGAGGTTGGACTTGAGGGCCTACATGAGCCCTCCTAACCCTGGGATTTTTTGAAACTGCCCCTTTTCCTCAGCTCAGTGCCAAGTTGATGTGTGGACAAGGTTATTTTGAAGTATCTTGATAGGAATGATAAAGGCAAAATGAGAATGCCTGTCTAAATGTTCTATGATCACTGAAAATAAGTTGAATCGCTATGACAACTAGCAGCCATCTTAAATGGTAGTGGCTAATATACTGCATAAGTAACCTAATAGTGAACTCTTTGCAATTGTTTCTTTCAAAACAATATTTGCTGAATATTGATTTGTTGTAAAAATTAAAATACTCTTCTTATATAGACCAGAATATTGAGTAACTACTCTATAAATAATCAATTTTTATTTAGTAATTCACCAGCAAATAAAATAAAAGAAGAAAATATTACTTATTTAGGATAAAAAAGACAAAAAAGATTAGTGAAGGCCCTTCTAAATTTTAGAGTTATTGTGTGACTAAGATATCTGGCTAGTTGGAGCAGATGTTCAGTGACTTAGAAGATGTTTCTAGGTAGAACCCATAAACTGCTTGCAGATTTAAATCAATGGTCCACTGTTTAAAATCAGATAGTGTGTGTTCATAGCCCATGGCTACAGTGATGGCTGGCCATAAAAAGCCATAAAGTTGCAATCTGGCATGTATTGCCTAGCACTAGGAAGACTAAAAGCTATTGGTCATAATCAGAGGACCAAGCCAACTGAATAAAGGGATCTTAAGTCAATAGGAGAAAATGAATATTTTAAGTAGACCAATTTTACCGCAAACCACCATGTTCGGAACACAGTGGGGTACTTAAAAAATTGATTTCAATTTTTGTAAAAAATCAAAAAGGAGCTGGGCTCAGAACTTGCCCACCAAGGCTTTAATTGGTCCATGTATATGGTGAGGTCCTTTGAAGAAGTAGAAAGATGATAAAACGAATGATGTATTTTTGTGTATGTTTAGGGTAACATAATTGGCAGGATATTTTCAGTGGCCCATACATAGCAGAGAAAACAATGCCCAGATATGTAAAAGTCTTGGCTTGCTCTATTGTTTATTTAGCCACCAGCCATGTAATTTCATAAATAAAAAGGCCACCTTCACTGGAACCAAAAATTCGGCAGAGGAAGGAATGGCGTTTTTTTCTGATTATGCTTTTCCTTTTCAGATCCAACAATTTTCAAGTATTGTTTTGGGATAGAGGTTCCTTCCTACTATTGCATGGGTGTCAACTCGCTGCGTCATGTTGCCTTCACATGACGTTTCGTGACATTTTCCCCATTTGCGGAGCTGGGGTGGGTGTGCTTTGCATATGACACATGCAGCCTGTAGGCTGCCAGTTTGACATCCTTGTAGTGGGTCTGTGTCTGTGTATAAAAGTTCCAGAGAACTGTAGTATTGAGTCAGAATCCCATTCTGTGAATCTTAGGAGCAAACTTTAGCATCTCGCAGAATGTGCTCAGTATGAGACCAGGAAACAAGAAGACAAGACATTAGAGTATAAGATAGCACTGCCTAGTTTTGTGTTGCCAGTTCAGGAGATTGCATACACAACATTCAGTCTGCAGTGGTGGCTGACATCAACTGGCCTGTTGTCACAGCAGACACTGATAATCTCTGGGAAAGCAGCTCCGATGAAATAATCAGTACTTAGAGGTTTTGTACGGGGAGGGGGGGGGAGTAGTATATTTCCCAAGGAACATTCCTGCATTCAGAAAGTACTCTGGAATCAACCCAGGTGTACAGGAAGTTACCAGAGTATGGATAGAGTATTGGGATCGCAGACTCAAGTTCAACCAAACCCTTCGTTGAGCATTCTCAAAAAGTTTTGCTGAAAAATAAGTCCAAGGTATTCTGTCACAGGAATGTATCAAAACTAAAAGTGAATCCTACTGTTGATTCAATTGTTATTTTAAAACCTCTTGTCTTTATGAGTCGGGCCACAAATCCTCCTAGGAAATTATCAGTGCTAAAATTTGACATACTGACACAGGGACTAACATGTTAGAACAAATGTAATGTCATCTGGTTACTTTGTGGTTGCTAGAAAGCAAGGTGAAGTATTTGGGTAATGATTTGTTTAAGCAATAATTGGTCTATAATTGCCTTCTCACATTCTTGCCCAGCATTTCTGTTTAAAGCACTGAGATTTACTATTCGATTGAGAAACACAGCAGTCTGATTTGTAGGGCATACATGAGAAGCAGACATTGTTCTTTTCTTTTCGTTCATGAATCTTGCACAGAGTATCCACTTGATCTTCAGCTGTACAGTTTTTCTAGGCCTTTAAAGACATATTTCATTGCAAGGAAGTCCCCAGAGATGTTTTTCATCTCTGTTGGAAAGTTTAAATTGACACTGCCGATTACCAAGTTTGATATGAGTTGTAGGTTCTCCTTAGGCCGTTGGCTTCCTTATAGCGTAATGTTTTTTTCTCTCTCTAGCCTTGCTACGAAACAGTGAAATTATGGCTTCAGGAGAACCTGTTAGCAGTCGGAATTTTTGGATTGTGCACAGCATTGGTTCAGGTATTTCCTATGTGCTTTCTGTTTATTTCACCACCATGAAGGATTTAACTGCATCTCAGTTTATATTTCACAAATATAATCTGGTATTAATAGCAAAATCCTATAAATCTTTCTCAAAAGGAAATTCCATTGAATTTATTCGTTGGTAAATTGGTCCGGGATTGTAGCCTACCTATCAGAACTGCAAGAAGATTGATCTAAAGAAAAGTTGTCTTCTTTATGTTGAATACTGTTTTGTTTCCTCCTGCTTATGTGCAAACGTGCGAGCATCAACAAGCCATGGGTGTTTAATGACCCTTCCTTGGTTTAATTAGAGTATCTGATGATATAAAATAGCAATGGTTTCTACATAAAGTTGGTTGAGCTTAAGTTAATGGGGAATAGTAATTGACTTTTTGTGCCTTAGCCTAAACTGCAAGAGATCCCTCATAATGAATTTTTATTTGAAAGCAGCACTGTTCAATAATTAGCATATTTTTACTTGATCACTTCACTGCCTCTTACACTTTAAATCTTTTCCTCCAATCCTTAGAAAGGTGTTCTGAGATCCTAAGAACGGTATAAATCTGCTTAAAATTAACAAACAAGAACTGTGATTAAAACCGCTTATATTGTACCACATTTGAGCCAAAACAGGCAAATATGTTGTTAACTTACACGCCAGAGATTTAAACTTCTCATCGCCATTTAGAATTAATCCTGTAGGGTTGTAGGATTTCCCCCCCTCTCCAAATTAATGTCACAATTTAATACAGAATTAAGGAGGCTAATCCTGTTGAAATCAGTGGATTTAACTATGCCCAACTCTCCAGAATTAGAGTAGATAAAATATATTTCTACTTTGTAATCCTTTGTTATTTTTATACCTGATTATTTGTCATGGTTTTCCAGAAAAAAGTAGAAAATGAAAATTAGATACAGAGCTAGCCATTCTCTATTAGAGTTCCATAACATGCTTCAGAAAATTTCAGTTCTCAGGATATCTCAGCTAAAGGAAGTACTGTACATCAGCCTTTTGGTAGCGTACAGTCTTGTGCAGATTATTTACAAATAAATAAATAAATTATTTATTTATAGCCAAGCTAAATAAAATAGATGGCAACTAATCAAGGAATTAAGGAATAATCTCCTGACAGTTAGAACAAATGTCTATGGAGATTCTCAATCATCCAAGTCATGGTTGTCCCAAAGTTGCTTTTTCAAAAGGTAACTAGACTTCCTTTGTTTTTCCTTGAAGATGTTTCACTTCTCATCCAAGAAGTTTGATTCAGTCAGAACTAAAGAAGCTTGTTGGATGAGAAGCAAAATGTCTTCAAGGAAAAACAAAAAAAGTCCAGTTGCCTTTAGAAAAAGCACCTTTGGGATGACAGAACAATTAATCAGTGGAACATCTTGTTTCTTAAATTGTGGGTGCTCCAACACTGGAGGTTTTTAAAAAGAGATTGAACAACCATTGTTCTGAAATAGTGCAGGGTTTCTTGCCTGAGCAGGGGGTTGGACAAGAAGACCTCCAAGGTTCCTTCCATCTCTGTTATTCTGTTAGAAAGGAGAGAAAGGAGAAGGGCTTTTGCCCATCTCCCAAATTATCTAATCTAAAGATTTTTTTTCATCAATATTGAATAAAGCCATGATTGAGTTACAATCCAGGTTTCCTTCCTCCCTTTTCTTTTTTATTGTGAAGAAATTTCATAACTCTCCTTTGGCTTTCCATTAGGTTAGCCCCAAATTGAGCATGCCCTGTTGATTATGCAGAACTGTGTTATGTAGAATTGGTATACCCTGGGAGGCATGGGAAATTCATTACTCCTTCTGGATCCGTAGTGTGCAACTGTGCATATCATTAAAGACTAGAGATAAAGTTACATGCTGTTTAATCCTGACAGTGATTTTTGTATCTACAGATTCTTGGACTGACATTTGCAATGACCATGTATTGTCAGGTTGTCAAGGCAGACACCTACTGTGCATAAAAATCATCTTCAGGGTCCATCAGCCACCTCTCCACAAGATGAAAGAGAGGGCCCTCCATCCTGTTGTCCTATTTTTTCTATGTAAAATAAACTGTATAATCCTCTATGGAAAAATTGTGGATCACCCTAGTTTTGTCACACCACTCCAACGGTATCATCGTGGAACTCAGACCTGCTCCAGCAAAATAAAGTCTTCTCTCTAAATGGCAAGAAAACAAAGAAAGGAGCGGCTCCCTTTTGCACAGACTGTGGTTTAGTTCGAGGCGGAGTTTAATCTCTGCAGGCTGTTGATAAATAGAAATGTTTCACCTAGCCCTATTTCATCAGTCCTCAAAGTACAGGGAACCCTTTTCCATGATGATAGAGAGGATGTGGGGCAGCCATTTCTTAGCATTTGGTTTTTGCCAGCTTAGCACCTCGGCCTAGGGGCATGCTTTGGACTCTCAAAATTGTGTCACAGAATGAGAGGGCTTTAGGGAAAGCATGAAGAAAGGGTTTCAGATGTCCAATCAGATCTGGCTGTAAACAGAACTGGAATTCTTACTCTTGAAATCAGTGTAATAACGTTCAAGTACTAATGTCTGAATACATCCATATAGATACACACCAACAATTCTAGCAGCTGCCTACAAAGCACACCAGTCTTCTCTTCCTTTCTATTCCACGGGACCATGGAGTCAAATGGAAAGATCTCCTAGGGAAGAAATTTAGGCCACTGAGAAACAAGCAATTGCATCAAACAGATTTATTCTTCAGAGAATATGTAATCACCTTTCTGTTACTGTCCTCTGGATTTTCTTTTAAGTGTCATTCCAGTTTTGGTGTTCCAATATGTCCTTTTTTTTCTGTTGTTGGCCCCTTTGTCTCTTTGCCTTTTCCTTAATTTGCTTTGTCATATTTTCACCTTTAAATAGGATAGATTCACTAGGGAAAAAAGCCCATGCTGTAAACATGCTTTGTAGCTACTTTTTAAACAAACAAATTATTCCAAGAAGGAATTGGGAGGTTTGAAGAAATTCCCCACTAACTAAAAAGGTTTTAAACAGACATTAATTTTCCCTTTTTTCTTTTCTCCGCATTAATATACACAGAAGAACATGCAGGTAAAGTTTTTCAAGTACATTCCCATCACTGCTTACAACCATGGGCTGATGAAAGGCTAGCATAGATTATCTGCTCACCATCTCAACAATGATGATTTGCTTGATGGGTCAGCTGTTATCTGTCTTGCTTTAGTAAATCATATATCAATAAAATGAGCGGATTATCATTGTAGGTGAGCACTAATATGTGTGTTAATACCTGCATGCTGACAGAAGATTGACCAGACTTAGAAGACTTAGATTCATACAAGTTATTTTCCCCTTATTTAATATTCATAGCGCTTTGAATTATATAAGAATGAAAGTTTACAATTGCAAAAAGAGAGTCAACCATATAAAATCAAGGCTAACCATATCATTAAAACCTAACACCCTTAACTAAGACGTCCCTCTGCAAAACTAAATTTCATGATTCCATGCAATGGGGGTGGAGGGAATCTTTTATCTGACACATACTTGATTGAAGACAAAGCAGCCAATTTAGGGTACAGTATTATCCATTTATAAACTGTATAAATAGCTTCAATACAAACATTTAATATACAAAGAAAAAACATGAAATGTGACAATATCTTGACTATGATAGGAAATCTAGAACATTCTTATCATTTTCTGTAAAGAAGCACTACCTCAGGGCTGTAATTCAAGAAGGAACTAGTATAGGTTAAGATTTAACCCTTAGATCAACTGGTGCCCATGCTCTACAGAAGTGGTCCCCAACCTGTTTGGCACCAGGGACTGGTTTCATGGAAGACAATTTTTCCATGGACTGGGGGAGGGGAGCACACAACCTAGATCCCATGCATGTGCAGTTTCACTCACCTGCTGCTCACCTCCAGTTGTGCTATCTGGTGCCTATAGGCCATTGACCGGTACTGATCTGCAGCCCGGGGATTGGGCACCCCTGCTCTAGAGCAGTGTTTCTCAACCTTGGAACTTCAAGATGTGTGGACTTCAACATCCAGAATTTGCCAGCCAGCAAGGTTGGCTGAGGAATTCTGGGACCTGAAGTCCACATATCTTCAAGTGGCCAAGATTGAGAAGCACTGCTCTAGAGTTTATCAATTAACATATTGCCTACCCAAATTCTTACATGAGTGAAGAGTTGAAGAGTCCAGCAGTACCCAGTAATAGCAAATGTGTATAAATTCCTATTCCACCCTGCAGTTGACTCTTTTGATTCCTCTTGTCCTGTTAGATGTGCATACAATGGACAAGTTTGACTTTAAGCAATAATGTACATGTTATTTTCCAATTATTCTGTGGTTTTGATTCTTTCCCCTAAACAGGAATGAAGAGTGTCTTTGAAATTCCATTGCTGTTAGTTGTCATTGCTCATTACTTTTGACTGTTTTACAAGCACACCTACTGACAGCTTTTAGATTGCCATCTCTGAAGACCGTTATCATAAAATAAGGCAATATGAATAAAATATAGGTTCTAAAAGTAAAAGATGAGTTCTAAAAATATTAAAGTATTCCTGTATACTACCCCTTTATACAAATAAAAATAGGTGACTCAGCAGAATTACTCACAGAAATTAAATCACAGAAGTGAGCAGGAATCTCAGCAGGGAATAGGTAGGCATTAATCGTTTCTTAATACTGATTCAAAAAAGAAAGAAACTAATAACAAAGCTCAATAGTTAAACAATAACCTCAAAGGCTTCCTGATTTTTACAGAACAAACAGTAACAAATGTTTCATTGCTTGGAAATCTAGATGAATAGTCTTGCTGTCTATTGTGTACAGTATATGCTGGTCATTGGAGAGCTTGCTGTTTCTGCAACATCACAAGATAGGTAGGCTTCACACTTGTTGGATCTTTGTGTTTAGAAGGCCAAGATAATTCTAAGATGTGGATTTTATTTTCAGTACCCAAACTGAACCAGCTAGTAATGTTTTCATATTTAACCTTATTATTTACTAAGTTTATAAGCTGCTTTAATCACTAATGACTTGTGAAAGGCCACTCTTTGATTTCTAAGACTTTATTTTAGGAGATTAATTTGAATGGAAAGGCTACTTTCTTGCTGTTGTTAAATAATTGGAACCTCTTTACGGAATACTGTAGGTCACCTAAATAGCATCAGATTCCAATCTCCCTTCTGCACGCTGGCAATATAAACAATTCAACACCTATTGAGTAACACTAACCTAAAAAAACACCATCATGTTAGTAACTTTAAATATCTTCATAGGAAGCCTAAATCACCATCACACTATCCAGAGAGGATGCTGTTCTTGGTTCACGGGACATTGTCATGACAAAGGCAGGTGCTGAAAATCCAAGGAACATAGTTATATAATGAAATACTTAGACATTTTTCTTTAAAGCTGTTAAAAGAAAGTGTACAGGACCGAATGCAACATAGAGAGCCTTTACTTTGAAATGAGAGGAACTAAGACTGTATACCATGGGGAATTACTTGGTTATCAAAAGCTTCCTCCTTATGCAGGTTGGAAAAACCTTGGTGCTAAAGCCAATCCTGGCTGCCTGTAACATAGAAACCAAACAAATTTAGGAAACCATCACCAGCCATCAGACTAGATACCTGTAGCTAACACAACAGACTACTGTATACTCATTATGCTTCATTAATCGGTCACTCAAATCCCTCTTCAGTGGTTTTTTTAGGGCAGAAAATAATTGAGCACGAATAAGCACAGTAAGCAATTTTTACAAGTCCAATTGAAAAAAGGAAATGCCTGTGATACTTTACTAATTCTTTACTGACAAGTGTATTCCAGACAGCATTCAAGAAGCCAGTGCAATTCCGTTTCTATATTATAAGCACAAGGCTTTAAATATATAATGTGACCAAAGCCATTTAGGATCAGCTGTGGAGCCTGCCCTCCTAAAGGTTCTGGTTTGGGTCCAGGGTGCTTCATTTCTGTTTCATGGCCCAAAGACTTAAAGTCAATGCAAATTAAGGATGTGAGTTTACATTTCTGTCTTACTTGCTAGGAATGTGTCTTTTTTGTCTATTGTCTATTGAATATTCCGAAAATGATGTGTGCTTTACAATAGCTATTAATAGCTACCTAGGTTTGTTACCAATGGGAGGGGAGGCTGGGAGAAGGAAAGTTCAGCACATTAAATAATAGGTTTCTAATCTACAATATGGTTTTTTCTAGCACATTATATTAGGATCTCTCTTTCAGTTTGCTGTATTAAAAGGTACATTTGCCACATATGCTATGGAAGTACATGCACCTTAGAAATCAGAGCATAAAGACTTTCTTTAAAATTGTGCGATGATTTTGCTGATAGCACAAAGTAACTCCCAGGAGTTTCCAGTCAACACAACCACTGACAACGGCATCAGGAAGACACCAGGATTGGGATCACCAGAGATGGGGCAACTTAATGCTCTCCAGTTATCCTGAACTACAACTTTCATGCAGGTAGACTATGGTGGGACTTTGAACTCCAAAGATCTGGAAGACACCCATTTAGAAAAAGCGGGATTGAGTTTTCTAATCATATACTAAGATTCTATCTAAACAGCACCAGAACAAGAGTGTATAGTTTTGTTTTTTAAAAGACCATGAATGACATGCAAACTTATTCACTGTATGTCCTGCATGAAATCCCATAGATCTCAGTGGAATTTACTCCCCCCCAAACTGATGCACAAGACTACAGCCTTCAAATCTTGAGAGCTGTTTTCCAGATTATATCAGGCAAACATGAGTTTGCTACAATGGATACCCTTGACTAAAGCTCAACTCTAGGTGTGACAAAGCATCAATCCATCCCTGGCTTCATCCTGTAGATTTTTTAAACACACACAAAAAAAGCAACAACAGGAAAACCACAGGGTGAGAGAAAGATGCTGCTCTTTTTAGCTGTTTCATTCCTTTAAAAATTGCCTCCCAAATGTTTTTCTTCACTGCATTATCCACTATAGTTACCCTACAAAAGACGATCTGTTTAAGACAGAAGCACATTCTGAGACAAGAGCATGAATGGCTTTTCCCATTGCCTGATCTCCACCACCGCACAAAACTGGTCGCGCCTTCAAATGTTCAGCCTCTCAAGTCTGAAAACCCAAGTAGACGTCCCAGGCAAGTTACCTATTCAGATACAAGTCACATCCAGTTTAGGTCAGATTTGCAGTAACCATCTACTCATGGCTATGTATATATTTGCAAATCATTTGGTATTTCTAGATAAGCACATAGAAAATGTATAAAACATAACACGAAGAATTCCCAAAGTTCTAACAATGAGGTGAGAGATTGTAGGTCCTCTGCATCTCCCGTCTACAGTTTTGTAAATGTTGCTCTCCATTTTACAAAATGTTTTTATTATGTGGCTCTACTTCTTTTCATATTCCAGTTTTCATAGAACTACTTTTTTTAATGTTACCTGTTACTATCCATTGTAGTTATTCTTGGTTCCTTGGGTATTCTTGCAGCAGCAAAAAGGAATGGTATATTTTCATGCACCTCATAGGAAAATAAAGCTATACATTATTTTTTAAAAGCTTATTAAATATTCTTTAAAGTTTACAGCAGATTGTGTTTTGTATTCTTTAATATTTCTGTATACAATAATACTAATACTCTTACTAAAACACTTTCAAGTTATATTTATGTGGGGAAATACACAGCACATTTTCTCTATATTCATTTTGTTTCTATTTGTGCGATGGTGGCGGGTGCTACAATAATTTAGTATTGTTTTGTATGAGGTCAATTTTTCATTGAATACAACCTGCTGCAATTCAATTTTATGGCTTAAAAATTACACAACTTGGGTTACTGCACTTACATGAACCTGTAAGAATTTGTTTACACCCTTTGAATAAAATTGGTTTGGAACTTCTCTGGCCCACTCTGGTGCTGACATTTATATGGTTGCATATTTACTATATTTTAAAGTCCTTCGCAATCAAACATTCATATGTGTGTGGTTTTAAGAGATGCATCACTGAATAGTTCAGGATCTTAATAAAAATAATACTTACGGTATTTAAAAATATATCATGCCTGGAAGCTACATAAACAAAAAAATTATCAATGTAGCCATACAAATAAAATGCAGCTATATAGAAAAAAGACACCATATCAAGTATCAATGGTGGAACTCTTAGGAGCTTCACTGCATTAAAGCAGGGGTGGAGAACCATGGCTCTTTTATGACTTGTGGACTTCAACTCCCAGAATTCCTGGGCCAGCCATTCTCCCCCACTCCTGCATTAATGTGCAGTAAATAAAACATACATGGTTGATGATTGAATATATCATTTTTTTGTTTACTAAATACTGATCCAATAATCCACTGAGTGGGATCCTTAGTTTGTGTGTGCGTGTTTATATTGAGAATTTTATATTTTTTATTAAGAATTTTGATTAGAATAGTAAAATCTATTACGTTTAAGTTTGATTAAGCTTACATTATTTAAGTTTGAGAAGTTTATTAAGTTTAAGTTATGATTAACTTTTTATTTCATTCAAGATTGAGGGCAGACTTACCTGGCATTTTCAGACTTGTTAGTTCAAAGTTCTCTAGTAGTTAGATGTAGTTAATGAGCAATTCCTGAAAATGATTAGGAAGTGAGATTTGAGAATTTAGTGTTCTCTAAAATGCTCCTTCGCGGTTGTTAGCAAGATGGCTAATCTTGTCATCTCCCTTGCGGGAAGCAGCCAACTAGAGCACATGTGGGTAATCTCCCACCCTTATCTGGAGTGGTTCCAAGGAACTGTCCTACTTATAGTTTCTTGGTCTTTGCTACAATTGTCAGCTCTGCATTTGCAGAGTTGTCTTCAGTTTGCTATTCCTCCCCCAGAAATTCAAATAGGGCATAACTCTCTGGCTTAAAGTCTCTGTGTTAACTTTTTCCCCTTTCCCTGAATCAATTCTGATCTGTCAATATCTTTGTGGAAATGGGTATCCAGAATTATGCTTAGCAATCATGGCCTTTTCTTCAGAAGGCTTACAAATGAATTATTTTAGTATCTGCTATACCATCTTTCTAGGTTTTGATGTTAGGAAAGTTCTTAAATCAATAAAATGTAGAAATCAATAAGGACTTTTCTCTTTAAATATAATCCCCCTCATTTGGTTTCTATGATAAATTTATTATAACAAGTATATTTAAAAGGATTTAAAATCTCATCTATTAAGGCACAATAAGCAATTTATAAACACTTTCATAATAAGCAATCTTATGAACACTTTCAGGGGTATGTTGACATAATGAGGGAGATGTTGGAAATCAGCAAGAACTTGAGACACTTAACTGCAAATAGCTCTTCAGTTGGAATAATTATATATATGATTTCAACAGTGATGCATATTTCTCATATCATATAATGCATATTAACAATTTAATAGCACAAAAATTGCCTTTACATCTGTCATATTAGGTCAGCTAGTAAAAGCAATCTGTGGCTTTCAATTAATGAGTTATCTTTGTTCCAAGTCACATCTTTTTTTCTGAAAAGAAAAAAAACCCCTAATGGATAGACATAAGAGAGAGAAAAGAAAATTAAATGTAGAAAAAACGTAAACTGGATTTAAGTGGAAGATTTTAGGTTCAAAACATATAAAGACTGCTTTACAAAATCCTTGCTCATGCGCAGTATATAATGATATAAAAACAACAGCTCTAAAGAGTCATTATGTTAATGTGTTATAATAAAGTAATTTTGTCCGTTACTAATTTCAGATAGAATCCAAAAAGCAAAATAAAACAATGAAGTCAAAAAGCGAAAGTTAAAATTCTGGCATGCTTAGAAATGAAACTGCTTGACCCCTTTCCCATCCCCACTGGGTCCACGATCATCCAAAAGTCATCTTGGGCCACACCTAAGTGCTCCAATTCAAACCCAGGAAGCAGCACTGCCAAAGAACCAGTTTTTGCAGTGAAATTAGCAGATCATTGGTAAGAGAAAAAAAGAAAACCTTACTGAGCGGCAGCCATCTTGAAAGGAGGGCAAACCATAGGTAATTTTTAAAAAGGTTTGCGCAATACAAAGAAATAATGTTAAGTATACTATTGCTTCTGTGAGTGACATGGTGGCCTAGAGATGAAGGCGTTCACCTCTCACTTGGAAAGTTGAGAGGTCAATCCTAGGCAGCAAGAGATGTTTCTCTATCAAAGGATAAAGAGAAAATATCTGCTGCAAACTCCACATAGGAATCAGGAAGGGCATCCGGCAAGTAAATGCTCAGCTCCATTCAGTTGCCCCGATTGTACCCCGATAAAAGGGTTTAAGGTAAAGGTAAAGGTTCCCCTTGCACATGCGTGCTAGTCGTTCCTGACTCTAGGGGGCGGTGCTCATTTCCATTTCAAAGCCGAAGAGCC
>JANHJO010001322.1:160657-170758 GCA_032468235.1 Pseudoxyrhopus heterurus | reverse complement strand
GGCGTGAAAACTTGAAAACTGCTTTGATTCTACTGTGCCTAGATGGATCTATCAGTAAAATTATACTGTTGGTAAAATAATGTCCCAGGAGTTTCTTTTGCTGCATATACCAATGGGATGGTTGACAGGAGGCAACACATTTTATATGATTTCCCTCATATAAGATGATATATATTACGCAAGATATGGAATTCTTCTATAATTCCAGCAAAAACTGAGAAGTACTCTTTTCTGAAAAAATTAATGAGCAATTCCTAGTAACTGTAGGCAACCTCATGCCTTCCAGATGTTTTGGTCTGCTAGTCCCATAATCTCTTGTCCTTTATCATGCTGATGGGAGTTGAAGTCCAAAACATCTGAAGGGCATCATGTCACAACAGCTCATGAGGTTTTCAGACAGTTATCCACCTCTGGTACAGACAGCTCTTAGCTAGAAGACCAATGATATGAATCTGTGCCAGACAGTTTGCTGAATGTAGTTCTGAAGAAAAAGAGGCATTTCAAGAGCTTGAGGATCTTACTGTCAATCAGCCCCTCTTTTGCTGTTGAAAGGAAGGGACTCTTCCCATCCCTGCAACCTAAAACATTTCAATGTCTGTTAGATGTCCATCATAGGCAGAGTGATATATATTTTTTTAAAAAAGATCTCCACATTTCAAAGCAAATTATTTTTTTTAATCACCGGCCTTAGTTCCATCCTACTGTTTGAATGATCGAGAAATGCTGTGCATAGGAGTTTGCAGCTGAACAAAAAGTACTACATGATTGTGTTTAATTTATGCTAATTATATGCAACCACATTGGCTGTGGTCTACTATTGATGTGTTATAAACACTGCACTGAACTGGCAACTCCTGTATTCAGGCTTTTGACAGCTGCAGCCACCAAAGGCACCAAGGCATTTCTTAAAGACTTCAAAATTCACCACCCAGTCCAAACAGAAAATTGGACATCAAAGCAAGTGTCAAAACTGACCCCATGCTAATTAAGACAGCACTAGGATTTTAAAAGGCAAATTTCATCCATAATGATCTTGTCACTTCATGTAGATACAAAACAACTGGCAAAGATGACAGGATTCATAAATATCAGTCCATCATAGCTTAACCTTCCTCTGCATTCATATTTAATTTTATTTTCTGTATCCCATTATAGCAGCTACTGTAAAATGCATAGCTTTGTGCTGTAAACTTTGTCACAGAGGCCAAGGGAGGAGCTCAACGCTGTCAAAAGATCCTGAATATGGCAGCTGTTATCATAAGTTATCCATGGGCAGCTGATATGAAGAACATAACATACAGCTGTAAAATATTAAGCAGTTACTGGAAAGGTAGATGTTGATGTTGGCAGATCAATAGCACTTGGACCGCTGAGAAAAAGAGGAGTTGATGCTACTGCTTTGGGACACAGGCCTTCCATATTGATACTACAAGATGAACTCCTTATTCTATAATGTCCCATCATGGAAAAGTGAAGTCAGAACAATTTGGTAGTCTTTACTGAAGCAGTAAATGAAAGGCTGAAAGCCAATAGTTTCCCCTTGTATTTGAGGGGGTGAGAATAGAGGCCACTGTATGGAGCCTTCTCAAAAGAATTCTCAAAGCCCTCCAAGAGCTGTATTAGGCCTGTAGGTATAAATAAACTCCAGATAAAGAAATATTAATTCTGTGTAGATAGGCTTCAGGCGGCTGTGGTGTTTTATTAAAAGAAAAACAAGCCTCACAATAAATATTGTAAAAGCTTTTATCTGTTATTTAAGTCTGAGGCTAAAAAAAAGCTGTTGCTCCTTGCAGGAATCCTATTTAAATTTAAAATGTCTTTGTGTGTGTATGATGTGTGCAGTGTGTATTTCATAGTACAGGTAGTCCTTGACTTACAACTATTGGTCGGTGATCATTCAAAGTTACAATGTCACCGAAAAGAAGTTACTTATGATCTTTTTTCACACTTTATGACCATGGCCATGTGACCAAATATGGATGTTTGGCAACTGGTAGGTATTTATGAGGATTGCAGTGTCTTCATGTAATCCCCTTTTGTGACCTTCTGACAAGCAAAGTCAATGGAGAAGCCAGATTCACTTTATGACCGTGTTACTAATTTTAGAACTGCAGTGATTCACTTAACAACTGTGGCAAAAATGGTTGCAAAACGGAGCAAAACACACTTAACAACTGTATTGCCTAACAACAAAAATTTGGGGCTCAATTATGGTTGTAAGTCGAAGACTATCTGTATTCTATCCATGGCATATACCTTCCTTTTTCTGCTCTGAATAAGAGATAGCAGAGTCTCAATTTTGTCTTCTAGAAATAATAGTTATTTATTATTGTTTATCAAATTTATATGCTGTTCAACTCTAAGTGATTTTAGGTAACCAACTTCCTTCTGGTTTCATTGGCTAGATGCCATATTGCAAGCTGAGCTCATTAAGGAAAAACAAGAGGACCAAACTGCTAGTTCTTCTCTTGATTGTCATCTTCCAGGTTGGCTCACTCTTTACCTGGAAATGCAGCCTAATGTCAAAGAGCTCATATACAGTGACTCAATATGACTGAGACAACTATCCAATGAGACCCTACATAACCACACATGGGAACAACTTAGCCTTTCTTTTGCAGACCTCAACAAGGGGCACTGAGGTATTCATGCCTTGGGATGTGCCATCCAAGTAGGCCAGCAGAACATGCCCCTTTCTCTCATAACTAGTAACATGGGAATGACGCTTATAAATTATCTGATTGGTTCCTTTAGGTCTAGAAGCTTTCTGAACTATAAATCATCTGGTATCCTGCCCCCCATTAATAAACATGTTAAGTACTTAATTTACAACGAAGCTATCTGCAAATAATTACTGTTTAGAATGTATGTAGCCCTTGAAAACATTTGAAGCAACTCCCACCCATTATCTGAATGAACCTCCCAAGAGCCCCCTTTGATAGATTCAGCATTATCGCTATAAAACAGACAGGAAGCTGACAGTGTGGTGGACAGAAAGGAATTTACCTACTGAATTTATAGTACTGCTAAGATTAGAATTAAGGACATCTCTGTTGCCACTTCCTTCTTTCCCTTTATATGGTTATAAATGCTGGCTTCTGACAATGAGAGTCAATACAAAAGAAAACAGAGATAGGCACATCTTGATAACTTCTGCTTGCTGCAGGCTTTAGGCTCAATCTGTATAACATTATAAGGAACTCGGGATACAACTGCGAACACGTATGAGCTCAATTTAGAACTGGGGGCAAGGGAAGAGCGTAGTGCTTATCTCCCTATGTCCAGAAAGAGAGGCTGTTCGCAGGACTAAAAAAGTGAAAAAGAGCTTGAGGTGTTCCTGCCCATCAAGAAGACAACAATCAATGACTGGAACGATTAAGAGCCTGATTTGTTCTATAGCAGTTTCATAAGCTTTATTAACTTTGCCACCTCCGTCCTTTATTTCCTCCTGTTCAATTAACCATCTCAACCTACCAAAGGTTTATTTGGACTGTACAGCATGTTTGTCTTCCTTAAATGCTTAACTACTAACCCAATTTGAAACAGCCTAGTTAATAGCCCTGAACAAAGCTACAGACAAATGCTTACCAAATTTATCTTTAATTCGACAAAATTGTTTATAATCTCAGACTTACTATGGTTAGAAACATTTTACAAATGGCAAGGATGCTATATTCTGCTGTGCCAATAATAGTTCACCTTTAAACGCAGGCAAGATAATGGAAGAGACTGCCACGTTCACCTTCCCTGTTATTTATCAGTCCTTATAGTGTGAACTCGAGAGCCACTATTTAAGGCAGTAAGCTAGAAACTGAGACATTGTGAGTTCTGGTCTTGTCTTAGTTACAAAGCCAGTGGGGTAACTTTGGACCAGTCACTTTTCTGAGCCCCAGAAAGAAGGCAAGGGCAAATCTCTTTTATAAAACCTGGCCAAGAAAAATGTAGGAACTAGACCAGGGGTCAACATTGACATGAAGACATACACACACACAAACAAGAAGAAAAGTGTGAACTTAGGGAGGCTTGGTGCCAATTGGTATGTAAAATAAGCAAGGCCATCCTTATATGGTCTTGTACCCTGCCTGACTGAAGGCCTCAAGATCATCATTCACAGAAGGAACATACAAAAAGCTTTTGGTGCAGAGTGCATCTTTAACACCATAAAGAAGGCACCTTTTTCATCTATTGCTCATTAGATTGCTTTTCATCCAGGAACTCGGGGCAACACAGGTGATACTTCCTCCTTCAATTTTTCTTCATTTACTAGATTGACCTTATAATTTCCTTGCTTGTTCATCCAGGCATAATGGCTTTCGGGTTGGGATGGTTCTTGGTTTTACCATTTATGGCTCTGTTTCTCATTAACTTTCCTTTCAATAAGGTTATCAGGAAAAGGAGGATTTGCTGAGATTAAATTGAGCTGTCTGAGGCAAATATCGGGGTTCTTTCTCGGAATAGGTGCAAGTTATGGTAAAATATGCAAAGTCATTGTCATAAAACAAATTCTGTGAAGTGGAATCTATAAAATGCAAAATTAAGATTATTGTAAAAGTTTTCAGATGGAGAAAGAAACAACCTTGCCACAGCTGGTCTGAAAAGCACTTCGGGGGTCTTACTGCATCACTGTGTTTCCATAACATTGTCTTCCTGGGGGCAACCCAATCATTTTTTTTCTTGGTGCATTTCAAAGTGCAAAATATCCATTTATGATTTTTAACATCTGAGTTCTTTAGTCTTAGGTCATCTTCCTATTCACAGGAATTCTTGCCTCACCTTACCTCCTGAACTTGTAGTTCCTAGATTTTCCCTGTACCCCATATTAGTTTTTGTAGGCTATGGACCAGCCTGACTTCTCCTGCTTATATGAGCTCTGTTCGGTGAACTCATGTGTCACCCAGATTCAAAGACTCTGGGTTCAAGCGAGTCTTCTGTTCTTCACAAGGGTTTTAAACTACAGCCTACAATTGTAGTTGCAGTGTGGCAATATATATTTATTGCCAAACGCATCCTATTTGCACTAGAAAATGTGTGTCTGCGGTGGGGGGTGAGGAGGAACCAGCATTTTTGTAGCATGAGGTTTTTATTATTTATTTATTTATTATTCCAGGATCTCTACATGACAGGATTGCTGGTTGGCTTATGGTATTCCTTGCATGCTTTCAGTATTCCAAGGTCAGCAAGAGTAAAAATGACCCCCCCCCCAGTTACCATCAAATGCTTTAGAGCACAAGGTGTCAAACTCGCATTGTCATGTTGCCATCACATGACGTATCACAGTGTTTTTCCCCTTTGCGGAGCTAGGGTGGTGTGGCCTGTACATGATGCATCCGTCCCATGGGCCGCCAGTTTGACACCCCTGCTTTAGAGCGATTGGGGAATGGAAACAATTTATGTGAAAGTGCTCTTAGGTGGCTGCTTTCCTTGTTCATTGCAGAAAATAATAAAACTTATTGAAAGCATCACTTCGTATGGTGTCTTCTATACCAGGGGTCCCCAACCTCCAGGCCATGGCTCACTATTGGGCTGTGGTCTATTCGGAACTGGGCTGTGTGTGTGCAGAGCTTCACTTGTGTGAGCAGTGCCCCAAAGGCTTCTCTTCTCTCTTGCGTGAGTGGAGCTGTGCACACGTGGCTCCGTTCTCTCCTGCCCCAGCCAGGCCACCAAACCGCAAAAGTTGGGGACCGCTATTCTACACATTTGATAATTTTGTCTTCAGTAATGCTTTCCACTAATTTGCCCAGGACAGTCATCAAGCTAAGTAGCCTACAATTTGTAGAATTTCCTTCCTAGTTATTTTTTTTTACAATTGACATTATATAGATAATAATTCCTGATAGGACAGGAATCTTAGGACCAATTTTTGTTAGAAGATCAGTAGTTCCGCATTTGAATTCTTGAAATAAGAGATGTATGTAATGTATGCAAACAAGACTTGGTGACTTGATTCTGTTTGTCAGTAAACATTGTTAATTCTGTACCTTACCAGCAGAACCGTCTTTCCTCAAAGCTCAGTTCAAGGTCCTGGTTTGTTGCTTATTGTCTATACAATCCTACATGGTGCAGGGCCAGATGGTCTGTAGAACTACCTCTCCCTAATGATATTTGGCTATGCCACAAGTTCTTCTCTGAAACAATGCCATTTGACAGGACTACGAAGGTGTGCCTTTTCCATTGTGTCACCTGACCTCTGGAATGGTTTGATTGCAACAAAAGAGAATATCTGTAGTTCAAGACTGAATTATGGAGTCTTTGATGCTCTCCGAGCCTAATTGTTTGCTTGCAGAGCTTTCATCACTCAACTAGCTAACATCATCAATGCTAGTGATGGTTGGCTTCAACCCTGTGGGCATTTAGAAAGGCAGTAAAAATTTGAGTTTTTTTTTCTTGACTTTCAGGTCAGGATTATTGGAGTTTCCATTTGGAAAGGAACACAAATGAGTGCTTTTGGTCACCTAATTATGTCTGGTAACTGTGTAACTGAAACAGTTTATACTAGAGTCTCAATGTTCACGTTAACCATATACATTCTTTAAATGAATGAATATAATTTATCAATGAATAGGTAAATATTTCCAGTTAAAACATGTTTACTGCATATGCTTTACAATATATCTTCTCTTTGTACTTTTTATATAACTTCCTTAGTATGCAGCTTTGTACTTTTGATGCAATTAATTATTTATTGGTCTTACCGTATTAGCTATATGTTTTTTCAAAATCCATTTCTTATTCCTTATCACCTGGCACTTCTTAAGTGCCCCACTCCCAACAAATGCAGTGATTCTCTTTCAGCAAGCAGATCTCTTGCCCATAAAGGCACACACCCCATTAGCAACAACAGTAAGAGCCATCTCTCACATAAAAAAAGCAAGGAAACAAATAGAATCTACATAATTCCCCAAACACCAACTGGCATGGCCTCAAACCAAAAGCCATAAACTATATGCTCCCTGAAGCAGCTTTTATGTTACCAAACCAGGGAAAAAAATAATTTAACTATATAGAAAGATGCACACAAATTACACCTATATTGGTTCAGCAAGAAAATAACAGGCTCCGATTAGGAAAGCTACTAGGTTAAAAAAAAAAAAAAAAGCGGAGAAGCTCCAGATTGGAGCAGAGAGTGAAAATCAATGGGCCTTTAATCAGCAATGGTTTGCAGAGAATCTATATGGTTGAAGATCAGATGTGGAAAGCTGCCTGCTGAGATTAATTTAGAGGGAGGAGACTAAGGACATCCTTTATCTTAGCAATAGCTGCAAGTGGCAGGATGAGCATCTGTGGGGTCTTTCCTATTCCTCTGTGCAACTTTCGTCTTTCATTATAGGCCACACATCTAACATACAGTATCTTTGCGAGGTCCCAGACTAGATCTCTATTTTTTTAAAAAAAGCACTAGTAGGATGATCCCAAAGGCCAAGGCCTATGCTTTGTGAAAGCTGATAAAAACCTGCCTCTTCTGGAAGGTCTTTGTGAATTGATTCTGAAACCAGCAGTGCTGATATTAGTTGTCTGACTTGCCTTGTTTATTGTAATTGCATTATTGATTTTACCATTATTGGTGTACATTGTCTACGGAGTCTATAAAAACCGAGGTAGATCGCATAAACAAACAACGATGCAGGCTCATATGCAGAAACAGGCAAATGGACAAGTCAGAACTACAGGGAAGTGTTAATGAAAAGCTTCAGAGATGCTTTTTTCCGCTTCATCCTCCACCCAACCCTTTTTCATGCCTATAACCTCAGAGACAGGCATGTGTGTGAGGTGAGGAGTGATTCAGACACAGGAAGTCTAGAAATAATGGATTACCTGGATCATTTTCAATCAGGATGCAGGCTCTGAAGTGGGATGGAAACAACATTGGTGACTCTAATATATGACTCCGTTATGCCCTAAATGGGGATAGCATTTCCCTCCTAGTTCTTCTGGATCTCTCATGGATTAGTCAGGATACAAGCCTGGATGTCGTCTCTTCCTTAGCTACCTGCAAGGGCTGAAATTGGAAGCATTGTTTTGCAGTGGCTCTGCTCCTTCCTTAATTTCAAGGGTTTGCTCCCTTGTGAGATGGTGCAGGGGGTCAATCCTCTCCTGATTTTATTTTTTTAATTTGCGTATGAAGCCACTGGGGGAGGTCATCTTTCAGTTCAGAGTTTGATACCTAATTTTACTCTGATACCCTGAACTGATTTGGTAATGCTGTAGAAACTTTGTGGATGATGTTAGGATCTAAATGGGGAAAACCACGCTGACGTTGAACCCAGGCAAGAGTTGCCATTTATCCATTGAAGTTGCCAGTTACTTCCAGTGTTGAATCTCAAGGGAAGACATTACCCTTTGGGGGCAGTTCCATGAACTGAGTGTCCTCTCTACACTTGTAGCTACCGTTGAATGGACAAGTGGAAACTGTGCCTAGGCAATCCTTTGCCCAGCTTGGGCCAGTCTGGCCTTTTCTGAAGATGAGGATCTTGTAACAGCAAACCAAAGTGCTCCAATGCACTCCAAATGGAGCTATCTTTGAAGATGACTCAGAAGCTACAATTAGTATAAAATGCAGTGCTCGTGTTGTTGGCTGTAAACATAACATACAGAGTCGCACACACACAGAGACACACACACAGGGAGGGATATATATGTATATGCACTTATGTTCGGTCACAACGAATGTCCAATGGTGTATAGCTTGGCATCAAGGTATTTCCTCTGCCTGAAATTATTCCTCCTTTGTGGTTATCATGTTTAGAGCTCTTAATGATCTTGTATTTTCATGAAGGGACAGAAACTAGGAAGGGGAGCTTTTTATTGTTTCACCTTTCTGGACCAGCCTCCCCTGAGACATCACTGGAGCCTCGAGTGTGAGGTTTTCTGGTAAGCAGTAAAACTAGGTTGTTCAGGAGGGCCTTTGAAAAAAAGGTGGTCATCTTATATGCAGTTATTAAAGCTACTACTTAATACTAGTGAAAGCTTGCTTATAAAGGGATAATATTGTAATTTGACGATTGTATCAATATGTTATTGTGGATTTTCTTACTAGAGTGGCCATGACCTGAACAAAATAAACCTGAAGCAGAGCTAGTAAGCACAAACATTCTAAAAGTTGTTTATCCTTTTATCCAACATCCTTTAACCTGCTCCTTCTTCAGATACTTTGCTGCTACTCCAAGACTGTTTTCTTGGTTTAGAATAGACCCGAAGCTGGATTTAAATGCAGATAAAATAAGGCTTCATAAACCTTTGAATCAGGCCTCTTTTATTTTTAGAAACCCTCATGCTGCCCTTCCCTTCTATACTTTAAGGCAAACCCCATTTTAACAAAAAAAGATCAACTGATGATTAAAAATAAGCATAAAACTTGACCTACATTGATTAAATGTTATACACTAATTAAAAATAAGCACAAATGTCAAGGAAATGAAAAAAAGAACTTTATTTCAATGTAAACATAACAGAAATAAAAACCTTTCTTTTCCTATGCCCTATCCAGACTTAAATTCTTTTCTGCACAGCCACCAATAGCCACATCAGCTTCCCTCCTTCCCTCCTATCAGGCTGCAGCCACATAGACATTTCTACCTCACATCCTCCAACATGCACAGTGCCTTGTCTCCCTTTCCCAGGCTACCCATCCTCACGTACCTTCCTAGTCCATCAGATTCATCAATTGAACAGTACTGTATCTTTTATGCTGAACATCTTTCCAATAATTTCACATCCTTCCACCTCTCCTTAGAATGTCTTTATGCCACTTTGTAAATACACCCATAAAAACTATGTG
The DNA here is from genome assembly GCA_032468235.1 of Pseudoxyrhopus heterurus. Lineage (NCBI taxonomy): Eukaryota > Metazoa > Chordata > Lepidosauria > Squamata > Pseudoxyrhopus > Pseudoxyrhopus heterurus. The sequence continues at coordinate 160,983 of JANHJO010001322.1, read as the reverse complement.
GCACAGAATGCATCCAAATTGGCACTGACCATCCAGATTTTTTAGTGTCCTTGAAGTAGCCAGTGGCCCTTTATTGGGGTGTAATTTGGCGTATACTCTATCCATCATTCATCTAACTAAATTTTGGTATTAATAGTAAAATCTAATACAAACAAAACTTAAAGAAAAGAAAACAGAAAGGAGTAAAAAGTACAAGGGAAAAGAAATTAAAAGAGAGAGAAAAGTAAGAATATAATAAAGAGTGGAAGGATATATACCGTATATACTCGAGTATAAGCCGAGTTTTTCAGCCCTCAAAAAGGGCTGAAAAATCCACCCTCGGCTTA
>JANHJO010001322.1:109410-122682 GCA_032468235.1 Pseudoxyrhopus heterurus | reverse complement strand
TCCTCTTACTTTCTATCTACCCGCTTTCTTTGCTAGGTAGAATATATTTTTGTCTAATGCCCTTGTTCTTTACTAACAACCAGCGCAATAAATTAATGAAACAATTTACAGATGCAACTACTGCAAAACAATGAGTCATATGGATGCCTGGATAAACTTCCCATCATCCCACTTAGGAAATATCCATTTAAGAAAAGTAAAAAAAAAACCCAAATCATATACCCTCATACCCTCTAAGACAGGGCTGTCAAACTCGTAGCCCGGATGTGTCACACCCTGGCCACGTCCATGCCCGGTTTAGCGAAGGGGAAAAAGTCCCGATACGTCACGTGACGCCGCCGCGAGTTGGACACCCCTGCTCTTAGAGTAACTGTGTAAAATAAAACATGTTTTATTTTATTTTACCATTCTTTCCTGTTCAGGATGGCTTAAGTAGCAGATGAGGTGGGGGGTGGATGGTACAATTTCCCTGCTAGTATCCACCTCCTAAAGCAGTGTTCCTCAACCTTGGCAACTGTAAGATGTGTGGTCTTCAACTTCCAGGCAGCATGCTAAGACTGAGAACATTAATCTAAAGGGCTACCCACTGCCATTATTACATCATTGCTTCAACTAGTTCTACCTGTTACCCTCCTCTCACCCAGTGAATGTTGAATGGGGCCAACATATTTCCTCATAATATCTGCCTCATGCTTCACTCTGAGGGGGCCTTGTCAATCAAGTGATCTTACACCCATTCACATAAGTTTGCTGTTAACAGTAGTAAATACCCACTAAAACAAGCCCAAACCTATTTTGCTATATCATAACAAAACAGCAGAGAAAAAAACATCACTGGGTGGACATGAAGGTGGGATGAAAAGGGAGACAAATCTTCTCATCACATAATGGGCCTGTTAGCTGAAGAGCCGTGAATAATCCTGTATGTGCTAACATTGCACTGGAAGTACACAATCATTTTTCTCCTTATAATTTTCTCTTTAATGGTGACACTGTGAGCTACCGCAAATAAAATAATCTATACTTCAGGTTTTTTTCCCCATTTCTAACTTATGTATCAAAATTATCTTTGAATCAATGGTAATTCCCCATAATCTCTACAACAGCAACTCTGTGGATGCATGGTTTTCTTTGTATGTCAGAAATAAAGCTGCAATGCAAAGCAGGAGATGGCCACTCTGCTTAATCAGCTACACTGCTAAATTAATTCTAACAACCTAGTCTTATTCATATATGTTTAAAGGCATATATGACACAATTTACTGCCAAAAAACTCTGAATATGGAACTACAACCCAACTGTAATCAGTTCAACATTTTTTAAAAAGCATGGTTAACAGATTATTATAATATCTGATATTTGAAGCACATTCTATTTTATTGTATAGATACTTATCATTTTTTTCTCATTGATTTATTCTTGCAAACAACCCTTATTTAATAATGCTGCAAATGCACCTTCAGATGCTCTTATTGGAACAAAAGCCACCAGTAAATTGGCAGCTGTTTTGAAGAGAGTCTGTAAAATGTTTGATGTTGTTTGCTTTTAGCACAGACGATTTCTTTGCTTTTAGTACAGGGGGATTATTTCAGACTTGTGGAAACTCAATTTTCAAATTGTGGTATTAAAGAAAAACAAAAACAACACTGAAATGGGAAGATAGCATTGATGCCACTGAAGGCTGGGTACAATCTTACTTTTCCAAAATATGTTAATTCCTACATTTAGCAGAATTCAAAGTGACACAGAATCTGCATGTACTGACAATATAGGTGACTACTCAAAAGACCAAATTCTTCAAAAATCATTTGAACTCATCTGTATCATACAAATTAAATGTGCTTTAGATTAGTCAGCAGAAATGGTATTTAGAAATTGCTAGTGATATTCAGAAATGCAAAAGGACTTGGCTTTGTAAAGTTACACTGCAGAAGTAAAATTTCCATATTATTAAACATGTCACCTTGATCTGCTTCACAGCATTTTAATGCAAAGCCCTATCAGTGCAAAATTGAACAAGAGCTTGTTCTTATGTGTATTTCATGGGTACAGAAGAGAGAAGAACAATATGCAGAAACAGGGAGGAGGAAGTATGCTAAGTTCCTCCTTGCTGTAATTTAACAAAAGACAGAGGATTCAGCTTTACAACAAAGCAAAAAAGCCCATAAGAGGTTTCAGTTCAATCTTCCATTTCAGTGAAAGACGGAGTCAATAGACTGTGAGGATCTGGCTTTCTTTTTCTTTGGTCCTATGGAAGAGGAAATTTGCTTTTTCCAACCAGTTCCACTCTATTGAGATAAGAACTAAGGGTTCTCTGGAAGCTAAGAAACTATGGATTAATGTAGAAAAGAGATAGACAAACCCACGGTAATTAGAATAAAATGTTGGATGGTTAGGAGGAAAAGGGGAATAGCCATTTAAACATAATCAGCAAAATCTATGCCCAAATTAAACAATATAGCAGTAGAAACACTGTTCTTTCTACATGCCTAAGAAATAGAATATGTGATCATACACACACCATTAAGGGAACAGATTAGAGAAGAGAAATATAGTGTTGAACTCCAATGCTTGCTAAATCTAGTCTGATGCTGGCCAACTGTTGTTATAGTCACTTTTTTTTCATTCTTGGATTATTTCTGGTATTAGAGCCAAGAAATTAAAAAGGACTACAGGACAGAAATGAGGATGCACGGAGAAAAAAATTATCCCTCCTTTGCTTTGGATATCTTGGTCACATTCGTGTTTGTTTTGGAAGCACCAAGGCGCTTCTAGATTGAAAGGATTAGCTGGTGTCATCACTGTTGCCCAGGAGATGCCCATTTCATGTCCCAGTTAATGTGCCACTGAAGCGGTACCTATTTATCTACTCCTGTTTGTGTATTTTCAAACTGCTAGGTTAGCAGGAGATGGAGTGAATGATGGGAGCTCACCCTATCACACAGCAGCACTTGGGTCTCAAACATGGGCTTTCTGATTGTCAGCTCAGCATCCTAACCACGTGAGCCACTGTGCTCCTTTGATACTATGGTTAACTGTACCCAGATTTCTAGAGATATATACATGCATACAAAACATATACTGTATATATAAATTCCACTTTATACATACATACAATGTTTTCAGAAAACTCAGACTTTGAAAACTTGCCTGTTGCCTACTATGGGGTCTCTTACATTACTTGAATAATCCATGCCATAAAAATTCAGCCCCAGAAGTATTTTTTTTCTCCATTTGGATTCTGGATCCAGCATCTCAATACAAGCTTCTACCCAAGGCAGTGGGGCATTGGGGCCAGGCCTATAGAAAGAGAAAGAAAGAAATTAAGATTCAAATTGTAAGATTCCCCCCAAAAATAGAACCATGTTTAACAAGATTCTAGTCTAAAATCATATTTTCCAGAGTAAAAAAAAGGACTGCTAGAAGTAGAAAAATACAGTTTTTTAAAAAAAAAATCGTACCACAGTATCCATCCATCCATTCTGTTTATTTTTGTCCTACTTTCCACCTAGTTTCTGTAACTGCCTTTCTGTTGTTTTTAGTTTACTCTATTTTACAATATTATGTGCCATTTAGGACATTTTTCCCCAAGAAAGGGAAGATATACATTTTAGTATAAGGAAAACTGTTCTGAAAAAAGACAGTAGTTTTATGAGAAAATTCTTAAAAATTACTATTGACAATCTCTCCCTCTACAATTCTAAAATATTAGATTTACATATATGTAAATGTGGCTATAACAATCTTCATCTGTAAAGGGTTTTTGAAATATTCATCTGTGCACTGGATTTTTCCAGTATAGATCCTTCAGGCGTTTTGGATAAAATTCTTTTTGAAATGGCTGTTGCTTCATGTTTTACAATCTGCTTCTGCTATTACATTTTTGTGTCTCTTAATGTGTCCACCACTGGCTAGAGACAGCAGTTATGTTAAAAGTATATTTTATCAACAATGATTTTATCTGTATTTCCCTGGACCCGTTGCAGAATGATTTCTTTTATCCTATGTGTATATTTAGCTGACAGTTAAAATAAGAAGCTAAAAGTTTTAAGACATGGTTTGATAAAATAGAAAGATGTATCTATCAGAATTACTTCAAAGCAGAGATGAAAAAAAATCTAAAAGAAGAATTGCTTTCTTCTTTCGCTTTCCACAAGCAGTATATAAACATGTATTCTTTAGGACTCTCCTTACCAAAGTGAAATCAGTAATAAAAAATTAGATATATACAAGCCAAAGAGAATTATAATACATTTATTATGCATTTTCTAATGAATGTTTTCACTGCTTCAACTGAGTTAATGAGTGATGTATATTTGAATATTTACAGTTGATTATCTATATTATTACTGAGTATTACTTATTATCTCTATCCTGTCTTCTTGCTGCCAATATTTGAGGCTGCTCAATCTAGGCAGACAGGTTCTCCACTGAAGATGCTTATTATATAGAGATGGGAATGAGAAGAAAATGTGTCTAGGAAGTTAATTGGGCTAAGTCCTAAGTGTATTTGGAAATAAGAGCTACTGAACCAAACTGACAACAAAGTAAACATGCAAGAAAATAGTTTGTGAGAGAAAAAAAGTGTATATTTACATTCAAGTACAGGATCAAATAATTTTACAAAGACAAATAATTTTAATTGTCAGTGATTAATTCAGTTCATATTGATTAAGCTTTTTGGTTGTATCTCCTTCCTTGGTTGGAGGGAAAGGATTAAAAAATATGCAAATTCAATTTATTTATTTATTCAATTTATAGGCCTCCCAACTCCCTAAGGACTTTGGGCGGCTTACAACAAATAAAATATAAATATATTTAGGATTAGGTGTGATACATATGCAATACACTAGTATAAAGGGCTGTCTCTAAGACACCTAAGATTGTTGATATACAAACATTTTAGGAGAATGTCATTAGAGTTATACTTAATCAGTTATCTTCTTACTATTAAGAAACTGAATGAATGTGACCTCCAGATGAACACCAGCTCAGTTCTTAGTGCTATTGTACCTGTGCATTTTGCCTTACCCCAATTGTGATGAATAATCGTATGTCATGAGGCTGAAACTGTCCACCACTGGGGCTAGCCGATCAAATTCCTTCTTGGTAAACATTCCCAACTCGCTAGTTCTGTCAAAGAAAAAAGAGAAGAAAAATTGGAAGGGTTATTCATTCAACCTCCAGAAGTTGTGCATGCTCCAATATTGGAAGTTTTAAAGAGGAGATTGGACAGCCATTTGTCTGAAATGATATAGGGTTTCCTGCCAGAACAGAGGGTTGGTCTAAAAGACCGCCAAGGTCCCTTCCAACTATCCAACTATTCCATTCCATTCCATTCCACTCTACTCCATTTCATTCTAAGATTAACATTCCACAAAAATCAGGTATAAGGCTCTGTCCTAAAGAGCTTAAGTCTAAATAAAAATTAAATGAAAACAAGAGAGGAAAGAATGGAATAGAGACGGGATTAATCAGGGGAATAAGACGCAGTTTCTTCAGTTGCATTGAATTATGTGTAGGAAATGATGCTAACGGTGGATTTTCAGAAAGGATTTGAAATGTTTGTTAAGCCCATTAGGGCAGCTCACAGACAAGAAACTGACTATATCACAGATTCAGAACAGGACTCAGATTAATTTTTGCAATGAGCAAAGGGTTAGACTACAGAATCTTGGTTCTGAATATTATGTTAGTCATTCTTCACTGACAGGGTTAAGGTGGGGATCTCCCTATAGTTTATGACTTTTTTTTCTTACAGATTTTCTTACAGGTTTAATCAAAGGGATGGCAGTTTAATACTGGTAGCCTTCAATTTATAATTATAATTAGTCCGGAATTATGATTGTAAGACATACCGGTTCTCGAATGGTCATTATGTGACAGACCTGATTTTTTTTTTTTTGCAGCATCATTAAGCGAATCACCACACACATTAAGCAAATCTGTGCTATTAAGCGAAGGCCACAATGGTTTGGGTTTTTTTTTTTTTTGCTTTGCAACTCCAATCTCTGGCAAAAACTGACATAAATTGCAGTCATGTGACCGTGGGATGCTGCAAACAGCTGTAAATACAGGCTGATTGCTGAGTGCTCAAAATGGAATCACATGACCAGCGGGGACCCAGCTCCCAGAACTTTGAATATAAGTTATATCTTTTTTGGGTCTGTCGTAACTTTGAACAGTCATTAAGCAACTGGTCATAGGTCGAGGATTATCTGTACCAGAAAAATATACATCTTGTACCACAATTGTTTGGAAAAGTCTATTTTCAATCCCAGGGTCAGATCATTCCATTACGTGGTTTTTCCCATTAATTCTTCATATAGGTTTGTTTACAGGAACAAGCCTTTTCCTGAGACATGGACCCTAGGAAACACTTGACCTACATGTAATAATTCAAATACTTGGCTTCTAGTTACCTTGATTAGGAAGGATATAGGAAAGGCAAGGAGAGAAAAAAACAGACTTCCACATCAGTATTGTATATTGTTATGTGAACTTTTCAAGGTTTCTTCAAAAAAAAGTAGCTATGCAAACTTCTGGTAAGATGGTGATAAGGGAGGCTGTATTTTTTATGAGATAGTTAAAACTGCCTTGCTCGCTTTTCATTTTTATCCTAGATTTTAAGTACAGTTCAGCCTGCAGCTTTGCTTTGCTTATGCTTTTAGAAACATCCCTCTTCCTGTTGTTCCTACCAATTTGCATTTTCTTTTCCATCACAGCCACTTCAATGAGGCAAGTGGGAGTTATGCAGCATAAAGCTGTTTTAATAGTGCTAGAGAAAGTTGCCAAAAGCCAATCTGCAGTGAAGCCTTTAGAAGCAGTATCATTACGTAATCCCCACAAATGATAAATTAGAAGGGGAAGAAGTAGCAATAAGCTAGCAAAAAAAATCTTTGTTCCTCCTGATTCCACCCTTAAAGATGAGTAAAGAGTGTCTCATCCAACTTTGAATGGTTTTGAATGAAATATCTTCCTCTATGTACAGGCCTTGTTGCTTCTATTTGTTGTTTTCCCATTATGTACCAAAAAAGGAAAATATTTTTAGTTCAGGGTTGAAATGAGGGGTCCTTGGTGCTCTCTGAGCTTTTTGTTTTCTCGAAGACACTTCATTACCCAAACTAGATAACATCATCACTGCTTGTAAATCCTTCATAAGTCCTTATTAGCATTGATGCTATTGCCTAGTTTGGGTAATGAAACATCTGTAAGAAAACAATCAAGCCCAGAGATCAATTTTTTATGTCTCTCCCTGAAGATCCTACAGAGAGGTCATTATCACAGGAGACTATGATAGATTAAATTTGGTCAGTCCTTGAAAGCACTGAATAAAGGGATGCTCCAATCCAATCAATCAATCAATCAATCAATCAAACAAAATTGCCAGATAAATCAACTAAGTATTATAGGCATCTTCCCTACTTCTGGAGTATATGTTATTAAGGGTAAATTGCTTAGAGCAGTGTTTCTCAAACTTGGCAACTTGAAGATGTCTGGACTTCAACTCCCTGAATTCTCAAGACAGACATGCTAGTTGGGCAATCTGGGAATTGAAGGCCATACATTTTCAAGTTACCAAGGTTGAGGGACACTGCCTTAAAATCAACCCCAAATGATATGACTATTTTGCCTTACTCCAGGATGCAACACAACAGTAAACAATATGACTTATGAGATTACAAGTAACCTAAAAAGGTAGTTATCTGGCTAGCCACTTTAAATTTCTCCCCAGATGCAAGATGAAGTAGCAAGAGGGGAACATAATGAAGAGAACAAGACTTCAGAATCTGTGACTGATCCTCATCCTGATGAACAACACCCACACAAAAATGTGCCTCTTGCTGACCTCTCATATGTAGGGAGCCAACAGGTAAATGTCAACAAACCTATTTCAGTATGGCATCTAGAAAACCTAGTGATAAAGTCTTTTGGGATAGAATGTAGTAGAGGCTCACTAACAACTATAGCTGAAAATGTCTACAAAAATGTTGAATTCCTTGGTACAATAGGCAAAAGTGGAGCAAGGATAGCAGCTGAAGGGAATTACCCCAATCTTACTATGAAATCCAAGGCCCACTTTCGTGTAGTGCTTAAAGCATGAGGTTGGAAACCAGGAGACTGTGAGTTCTCATCTCATCTTATGCATAAAACCAACTGGGTGACCTTGGACCAGACATTTTGTCTCAGACCTAGAAAGCAGACAATGGCAAGCCACTTCTGAAATGTTGCCAAGAAAATACAGGGACATGTCCAGGCAACTGCCAAACGTAATTATTAATTACACTATTAAGTATGTAATGAATAGTAAGGAAGCTGACCAATCAAAAAAGGACAGGGCAAAGGAAAACTCACAAAGAAACTCATAGGAACCTTCGAATAAAAAGAACAAAAAATATTAAGAATTCTGAATATCTCAAGCCAGGGGGGAAAAGAAACCTGAAGAAAGTGACAAATATTCTTGACAAAGACCGTGAGCCTGAAAAATATAAGCACAATTCTGAGAATAAGGATGTCAGAAGGCCAACCATCAGTCATAAAGGTCATGGCCTGATCCAGAGTTCAAAGATTGATTTAAGACGGAGAGACATGAAATCTGTAGTTCATTTGATTAGCCACACCACTTTGAGAAAGCAGTCTTTGAACAACAAAGAGAAAACCCCCGAAAGATTTATTACAGAGCCCTGACCTGTCTCTTGCGAATTACACAGTTTTCTTCCCCTTCAGCACCCACAACTAATCACAAATAAGCTAGTGTTCTTTAATTACCCAAAACCAAACTACTATCTAATTCAATTTGACTCCAAGGCCCATTTCCTCCATTTACTGTTTGTTCTCATTGTCGTATCCACTTTAAGGACATTGCAAAGGTTGATCATTTAGCTCTTGGACGTAATTTAAACCAAACAATAGTATAACTTTCTTCGCGCAAAAATACTAAGGAGATTTTTAAATTGAAGGCTATATTTACTTGTTCAAATATCTTAATATCCAGTGTTTCACCCCACCCAAAAAAATTCTGTTTACTCACACATCCTCCAACACCTAATACTTTGCCTAATGGAGAGTCAAAGCAAGCAAGGGCATTGGACATTTTGTATACGCAAAAGCAAGCCACAGTTCTTGCAAGCTTGGGGATTTCTTCCTATTACAGTCCTCCTGTTAACCAACAAAATTCATTGAAAAGCAATGTTGAAAATCTGACTATTGTAACAGGCAGCTAGTGCACCTCAGCAGCCATTTTCTTATCACCTTAAGCTTTGCCCATTTCCTGAAAAAAACTAGATGGAATATAGATTTTTAGACTCTCCAGAATCTGGCCTATCTCCCTATTCCATTCATCTTACTACTCAGAGTATCCCCACAGAAACTGTGTGTGTGTGTGTTTTGTGTGTGTGTGTGTGTGTGTGTGTGTGTGTATAATAAAAATCTGAACAAATGACTCATGGAAGCAAAAATTCAGTTATCTGTGTAATGGATTACTCAAATATAATTTTGCTATTTCAACTCATTGGGATAAAAAGTATGCACAATGATGCTGAACTATAAATATGCCTGAATGACATTTTTCAATGAGGTCAATATGTCACGAAGAATAATATACCAACAAAAATAATTTTATTTCTGATCGAGTTTAATATTCAAATTAACATTTGTTCCAAGAGCCAGTCATTTAAGGTGTAGTACTAAGAGACAACCTTTTCCTACTAAAGTTCAGCCATAAATTAAGAGCAATCTTTGACTGAGAGTTTCACTTGCACCCATCAGTTTTCACAATTGTTCTTTGGCATTTGTCACAATTTAAATTGCAAAAACTGTATCAAATGAAGAATGACAGTTATATTACACGCACCTAAATTCCTAGAATAAAATCAGATTTATTTCTCCAAACTTAACAACATGTACCCACTATAAATATATTGTCATTACTTTGGAGTGGAGGGTAAAAAGAATATACTTTCCATTAATCGTGTCTTTGTGTATTATATTATTTTACACAAATTAAAAAATAATGGCATTCTTGTAATGTGGTGCACTCTCCTCAGCCAAGCAAAATATTTGGAAACTAAGTAATTCTTCCTTACCTGTTCTATTATAAATTATGCTAACTAAAATATAAACATAACTCTGCCACATTCTATTTTCCATAGATTGAAGAGACAAGCTATTTTCAGTAATGCTCATTACATGAATCACAAAAATGAGGAAACTTTAGAGTTGTGCTCTGTGTATGATTCAGTTTGGCTCAATCTTGCTCCAGGTGATCATTTAAACAGCAAATTGCTTCATGTGCTCTTTCTCTGACCTTAAATGTCTAGAATCGCTTTAAGTCAACAACAATAAAGAGTTGTCTAGTCAAGTTAAGGAATGTGATCTGTAAAGAGTTTGATAAGGCAGTCTTTAATGGGATTTCTAAATATTTGCTGGACATAACACCATCTATGGAGATGCATTACTACCCAAGACTCCTAAAGGAGGGCAGCCCTCTGGAATGCTTGCAAACAGGAGATGGAAATGTACCCCTTTCATTGTTTCCTGTAACTACAGTATACTGAAGGCATATCGAAAGTAAAGTACTGTGTCCCAATAATAATGATGCTTGATTAAACTGTCCTCATTTATCCAATTTCCTTTTAGAGCAGGGGTGTCAAACTAGATTTCTTCGAGGGCCGGATCAGCATTGTAGTTCTTCTCTGCATGCCCCCCACCCCATTTTCGCTAGCAGCGGCACCGTGGGCCGTTCCTTTGCTATTTCCAGGCCGGTCCCATGGGCCAGATTTAAGCACCCCATGGGCTGGATCCAGTCTGCGGGCCTTGAGTTTGACACCCCTGTTCTAGAATCATCCAAGTTAGTGGCCATCAGCATGTATTGTGGTTAATGAATTCCACTATTTATTTGCTGAGAAATATTTATATGCTGAGAAATATCTTCCAATTAGTTAATTAAATAACCTCACCACTCCACCTCACCCCACTCCTAGAGTTTTGAGAGAGAAAAACATGCCTATCCACTTCCTTTATGCGGACATAATTTAATATGTTCCAATCATGGCAACCATATAGATACTCTCCATGGCGATTTGTCCCTAACTTCAGATCATCCAACTGTGCACATATAAACCGATCCATCAATCTTTGTTGCATCTGTATGCACATAGACACTTTTTCTCTCCAGGCTGTTAGGATAAAGACAAAAAACTGTCTTCTCCTGCTACATATAAAATGAAAACTCAAACAAATTCCTGAGTCAAGGCTTAGATGGCAAATTATCTGAAAGATACATTTGGATATACATTAACTTATTATCTCCATTGCAAATTTAGTCTTGTATCAAATTGTTAACTTTTCTTTATATCAGATGTCAACGCTTCAGTAGTAACTTGCATATAAGTCTCTTCCCAAGAAACATTGGCTGCTTGAATGAATACACTTCAAATTATTCTTTAACTGTAAGTACAAACATACTTTCTATATTAAATTTAATCTAAACATCATCACAGGTGTTTTTTTTTTTAAAAAAAATTCTTTTCAGAGCTAGAAGATGGGCTACAATGATTTAATTTAAAAAACTGTGCAGTCATGTTTTGATAAGACAGTGTATTTCCTGAACTAGACAGAGGTGCAGAGATTCTTGTCCCTGGAAAACAACTTGATGATTTGCAGCCAGCTGGCATTTAGCTGCACTAATAAAACTAATTGCTTTATGGTGGCTCATAAGAGATGGCAAGGCACAGCAGCTCCCTAAAACTGTGATGACCTGAAAGGAAACATTAAAAGCAGCCAACTGTTTAGTATTCATGGCAGGTAGTACTGGATATGGCTTGTGGATGAATATGAGGATTCTGACATCATTTTGTTATGCAAATAAATATGAACCATTAGCACACTTCTGGGAAAGAATATGCGGCTATTCTTCATGCAGTGGCCAGGTTAAATTGGTCACTTTCATTGGCGCTCCCTGCAGCAGAAGAGTAAATTGCCAGGGACAGATGAACATCTGAAAGCCCTTGGGATGCAAGCAATGGTTACTGCAGAAAATACTACTGGAATACAAAAATGGGTTGGTGCACCACACCTTTGCTGTGACAAATGTGAAAAAAACAATCCAAAAGCTCTATCCTTAGAGTGTTGTAGCATACTTTCTTTGAAGACAGACTTCTTTTCACATACAAACAGGGAACGCTGCAGTCGCTAAACATGGGGAGCTTGAGGTGTACATCTATGCTTTTTTCACTATATATTATAGAAAATGAAATATTGTGTTCAACGTTCCAGCATACACATATATACATATATAAATATAAATATACATATAACAAACATACCTAGCACCAAAAAGCAGCAATAGTGATGGCAGTATTCCTGTTGATAGCAATATTCCTCAAAGAAGCATAACAAGCACAACCCAGAAACGCACATATTGGGTACTAGGTCTGGAACTGGGGCTCCCTGCACACCCAGACAGAAACCTACAAAAGGCCAGAGCTATGGTCTATGCAGGGCAGGAGTCAATTCAGAATAGATATTCAAAGCAAGCCTCCAATTGATTGACTGATTATGGGCCATCAGGCTGTTTTGACTCAGTTTTTATCTATATTATATCAATATCAGGCCACAACTCAACTGATATTAAATGAATCCTGGAATAAATATATACTAAGAAATTCTTGTTCCGCTGCTTTCCACACCCGAGCTAATTGAAAAATCCAAAATGTAATTCATTTTATCTCCCCCCCCTCTCAAATCTTAAGAACTAAAGCTGATTCATAGCTGCATGATGCAAACACTGAGGTACAATTCATGAACTATATTATTCACCTTGACTACCAAAATCAATTTGGCAACAAAAAGGAAGCTACACACTCCAGAATGGCATGCATAAGAAAGGGTAAACAAACAACTTTTGACCCTTCTTATAATGGCTCTATTAAAATAATATTATCAATAGGAAGCACTACATGAGGTTTTACATGCCAACATTTTAAAGAAGGCTTTCTGTAAATAATGGAGAAGTTGATTCTTCATTAGATCAGCACTTTTAAGAGCTTGTATTAATCATGTAGTCCCCTTCCTATACTTGACTAAATCAATTAGCAACTGCTACCTTTTAAGTATGCAGTATATCTCTCTTGAGCTGGGATATGGTGGCTCAGTGGGTAAGACGCTGAGCTTGTTGATCAGAAAGGTCGGCAGTTCAGCAGTTCGAATCCCCTAGTTACTTGTCCCAGCTTCTGCCAACCTAGCAGTTCGAAAGCATGTAAAAATGCAAGT
>JANHJO010001322.1:60667-74497 GCA_032468235.1 Pseudoxyrhopus heterurus | reverse complement strand
TCGGATGAGCTTCCAGGGCTGAACTTCGGAAGGGAGGACGGTTTCCTCCTCCAGGACCTTCTGCCCGGTTCTGGTCCGGATCTCCCCACAGCTCCCAGGCTGAGCAGCTGAAGGGCCTTTTCCGCTTCCCTCCTTTGCAAAAGGTCGGGTCTCCATCCTTTCTCTCTTCTGCAGAGCAACCTCCAAATGGGTCCAAGGACTCTGGTGCATCTCCAGGCGCCTTTTCCTTCCCAGGAGCGTTTCTGGGGCCGCAGGACGGATCCCTGCAAGTGATTCCGCTCTTCTTCCCCCTGAGGGAAAAGTTGGGCTCGCAAAGACCACAAATGGCTCCGAGGTTCTGTATCTGAGATGGAAAGAAAAACCAACGCCGAGAATCAGGAAGTGGAATTCAGCCCCTGAACAACCTTCCCGCAACCTGCCCGGAGCCCCAAGCGGCTCCTCCCAGCGCAGGGCCGGGAAGGCGGCAGCTGGAGAGGCCGCCCGGTGCTAGTTTGATTGGGGCGGTTGACAGTTGGCTGGAATCTTGTCAGCGAGGTCTGTTTACCCAGTTGGCTGGAACTGCTTTCTTTTCGAAAACTTGAAATCCTAACCGTAACCCTAACTGCCCCCCCCCAACTAGACTAGCACCAGCCGCCCCGGTTCTCTCCCCCTCTGGAGACAGGATCGGGCCCTCGGGGAGCCGGGTGCGAATCCTGCCTCCTCCTCGCCCGGCTTCTCTCCTCCCCTGCTGGGCCTCCGCAAGGCCGACCCTCCCCTCACCCACCCACCCCGGCTCTTCCCCGGACACGGGGCGGGAAGGGAACCCCGCAGCCCCGCCGCCTTCCAGGCAGCCCCGGTCCCCCCTGCAGGGAGAGGGCGGCTGGGGAGCATGGGACACGGGAAGACCTCCCCCCCCTCACCTCGGGCACGTCTGGATCTCCCCGCCGCCAGCCTTTCCGTCTCCTGCGGAACCTCAGGGGTTAAGGAGAACGAGTGCGGCGTCCTAGAGAAGCAAAGCTCAGGGATGTCACTTCCTTCGCCGCCTCCTCTGGAAAGCCAGCCGTGACGTTCGCCCTTCAGTGGGCCAATGAGGAAGCGCCTGGAGTTCCCTTCCCTTGGCGGAGCGCGCCCCCTGGTGGATTTGGGGGGAAAGTGCCAGGATTGTAGAAAGGGCGGGAAAGAGGAGCGCGGGGGAGGATGATGGGCATGGGAGTCCGGGGAAAGGCCCCCCTCAATGGCTCCCTGTCAGACAAGGACTTCGACCTCTGTGCTTCTTTTCCCCCTTTTATATTCACCCAAATGCATTGAAGGAGCTTTTCGTCTTTCTTCTGTTGCGTTTCTGCAGCGGTTTGGTTATTTCTCTTATATATATAGTGCAACTCCAGCTCTTTTATTAGGTCCGCTTCTCATTCATTTAGAGGAGAAAAGAGGAGAGAATAGAGAAGAGAACAGAAATCTTCTTTGTGGGAATCCCTGAGATACTGGAAGGCTGCCCTCACGTCCCCCTCCTCCTCCTCCTTTTCCTCAGAATAGACAGACCCGGTTCCAGCAACGATTTTTTTTAAATATGCGTCAGCCTCCATCTTTGTTGCTCTTCTCTGCGCTCTTTCTAGACTCTCAAGATCTTTATTTATTTATTTATTTATTATAAAAAACACAAAGAAAAACAGAAATAGGAAATGAAGGGGAGGAGAAAGAGAGGGGAAAAGTACCTTGCACCTTCTGAGGTACAAGATTAAAAAAAAAACATTCCAGCCTGACAATTTAATCGAATGGGACAAAAGCAAAGTCATAGTTGGTCTCTTTCTTTTGAACACTTTAAATGTGAAAACATCCAATTTAACAGCTGGAAAAGGAAAGTGCACAATGGTGCCGAACAGCCCCGTCGTGGCTGAGTGAGGGCGGGCTCCCGCCTGAGGGGATCTGTGCTCTGATTGGTTGCTGCGGGTGGAGAGGGGGTGAAAAGAGAGGGAGGGTTTGCAGAGCAGGTCCTTCTCGCTCGGACAGGCGGCCCTGGACTTTCGACCGCCAGCGAGCCCGACGTTTCTGTCGCTGAGTGAAGTTTTTGCCTCCTTCGATGACTCTTCCTACCACCGTCATTAAGCGAATTCCTGCAGTTGTTAAATGAGGAACCTGGTTGTTAAGTGAATCTGGCTTCCTCGTTGTCTTGGCTTGGTCAGACGGATCGCTAAAGAGGGTCGCGTGACCCCCCCCCCGGACGCTGAGACCGTCATAAATACGAGTCGGTGGCCAAGCGTCTGAATTTTGATCGTGCAATTGTGGGAATGCTGCAACAGTCGTAGTTGTGAAAAAGGGCCATAAGTCACTTTTTTCCGAGAAGTTGTAACTTTGAACGGTCACTAACCGAGAACTACCTGTATCATCAGGTAAAGAAGTTTAAACCCCGGTTGAAATAGCAGTATTGAAATAAGCGGAGATGAAACCAACCAGCAGTTTCAATCAACGAAGCGGCGAGAGCCAGAGTTCCGAAGGAATAGTAAAAAGTGAAGTTTTCCAGATCAGAAAAAGCTGTCGGCCTCCCGTTTTGCTATCTTTATTCACACGAGCACAAATTCTCTGGTTACAACGTTTTTGCACGTAATACAATCATTCCAAGCAGCATAGATGGAGAGAGAAAACACAAGCAGTTCCATTTTACATTATCATTCTGCGTAAAGCGGCTGGGATCCGCGGAGGGAGTAACTTTTCAAACATTCAGTATGCTGAGAAAATGAAAGGGAGTGAAAGTGAGTTGCTGGCCAGCAGTTAGAGAACTAGGTTAGCTATGCTTCAAGTTGATAACAAGTCAGAGGAGATGAATTAGGAACAATGATAAATGCAGCTGGGCAAATTGGAAGGTCACAGGACAATCACAGTTAAGACGGAGAAAAAGTGTGCTTTAACTCACATCATAGTATGATCAAACTGTCACGTAGCTGCAGCCCCTATGCAAACATCATACATTATTCCTACAGACCCCCCTGTCTTTCCAGAAGCAAAATAAAAATAGAAAACTAATAACAGCCAGTTTGGCCTAGTAGTTAAGGCACCAGGCTAGAAAGCAGGAGATGGTGAGTTCTAGTCCCGCCTTAGGCATGAAAGCTAGATGGGTGACTTTGTTCCAATCACCAGGAGACTGTGAGTTCTAGTCCCGCGTTAGGCACAAAAGCTGGTTAAGTGACTTTGGGCTAATCACCAGGAGTCTGGGAGTTCTAATCCTAGCCACAGACATGAAGATTGCTAGAGGAGTTTGGCCAGTCCTTCTCTCTCAACCCAACCCTCCTCACAGGGTTGTTGTTATGGGGAAAATAAGAGACAGACGGTTGAATAACGTTCCCTTCCTGGAGTTATTTCTAAAAATAAGAAAGGCGGGATACAAAACAAATAAATAATAATAATAACAACAGAAACTCAAGGAAAATTGACCCGCCAACTGTCACATTCTGATGCCATTTTTCCAAGCGCTGGGTGAGAATCCTGCTGGGCTGGGTGGAAAATACAGTTAGTAGCCCAGCCTTCCACTGCCTTTCAGCACCTCTAGAAGTTTCTGTGCAAACCATGGTGGCCGGTTTGGTGATTTTTTTTTTTGATCTCTCTTTGGGGCTGATCCAACCGAGATTGTGGCAGGAAGCGCTGGCTGAGAGGTGGGCAGCCGCTGTCGGCCAAGTCAACCACATGTGGGCAGGTGAGACATCTGGTTCACACACCCCACAAACGGTCCTCCTCTCTTGACTGCTGGACTTGCACAAAATAATCGGCAGTTAGGAGACGGGAGGATAAAACATAGGAAGAGCAGTTGCAGGAATTGGGTAGGTCTAGTTTAATGATAAGAAGAACTAGGAGAGACAGGATAGCAGCCTTCCAGCATTTGTGGGGCTGCCCCAAAGAAGAGGGTTGGGGGGTCAAGCTATTCTCCAAAGGTCCTGAAGGCAGGACAGGAAGCAACGGATGGAAACTCATCAAGGAAGGAAGCAACCTGGAATTAAGGAGGGAGAGACAGAGAGAAAAAGAGAGTGACGGAGGGAGGGAGAGCGAGAGAGAGAGAGAGACAGAGAGGGGGAGCCAGAGAGACAGAAAGGAAGAAAGAGAGGGGGAGAGAGAGAGGGAGGGAGAGAGAGAGACACGGAGGGAGAGGATAATTCAAAACGTCTGCTCAATCGGCCAACATAATTTTCCTCCAGATGTTTCTGACTCACTGAGACATCCAAAGAAGGCTTTAATAATCTCTAGGACAGCCTCCCCATCTCGACCCGTTCCAGATGTGCTGCTCACCAGACTGGGGATAATGGGATTTGCTAAGTCTTCAAATGTCCCACTCGTCATTTCCATAGATGGAATCGCAAGCGTCCTCTGGGTTCTTCAGTCCCTCCTTTAGCGACCGTTTGAACTTACGACGGCCGTGACAAAAGTGCCTTACGATGCTATTCACACTTATGACCGTTGCAGCGTGCCCAGGGTTCCTGGGATCAAAATTTGGACGCTTGGCAACTGGCACGCGCAGAAGATAGTCCTTGACTTATCACCACAAGGTTGAAGGCTGAAAATTTCCATCACTAAGGGAGATTTTGCACCATTTTACGACCTTTCTTGCCACTGTTGTTAAGCGAATCGCTGCAATTGTTAAATTTGTAACACGGTTGTTAAGTGAATCAGGCTTCCCCACTGACTTTGCTTGTCAGGTCACAAAAGGGGATCACGTTACCCCGGGACACTACGACTGTCAGAAATATGAGCCAGCTGTCAAGGGTCCGAATTTCTATCACGTGACCACCGGGATGCTGCGTCGTAAGTGTGAAAAACGGTCATAAGTCATAAGCCGTTGTAACTTCAAACAGTCATTGAAGAACCTAGAGCAGGGGTCTCCAACCTTGGAAACTTAAGACTTATGGACTTCAACTCCCAGAATTCCTCAGCCAGCACTGCTTACTCTCTTGTAATCCCTTCCTCTGCAATCTCTCCTCTTTGGGGGATAAGAGAAAAAGAAACAGGCTGGGGAATTCTGGGAGTTGAAGTCCACAAGTCTTAAAGTTGCCAAGGTTGGAGACCCCTGACCCAGAGGACAAATGCGATTCCATCTATGGAAAAATGGTCATAAATCACTTTTTTCACTGACGCTGTAACTTCGAACAGTCACTAAATGAACGGCCTGTAAGTCAAGGACTCCCGGTATCCTACCAGCTCTTTGCTCTCCAGAGTCTGGGTCTCTCTAGGACCCACCTTTGAATAGATGCTTCTGGGGTAACCCTTTTTTTCCATCCATTTACCTTGTTCCTCTCCGGCACAAATCATGTCTGTCGTGACAATTTTCTGCAGCTTGACGTAGGCTTCCTTGCACACTTCGTGGTCTGTTAGTGGGATTTCAATCTGTGGGACAAAAAAACAGAACCGACGGCTGATTTTGGAGGAGTGGGCGGGGGAGGACAAATGGACTGGGGAATTCTGGGTGTTGAAGTCTACACCTCTTAATGTGGCCCAATTTGAGAAACACTGTTCTAAAGGTCTGAAAGTTGGTGTTGTGGCCCGCCAGCGGCCAGTGGTGCTGGCGACAAACTCGGACAATGAGGAGGTTGGGGAGGAACCTGGGCCAGCCCTGGAGTCTGGGGAAGGCTCTGACGAGGGCTCTGCGTTGGACGCAGAGATGGGGCCTTCGGAGTTGGAGATCAGTGAGGCAGAAGAACAGCTGGAGCCTATTCCCAATGTGCGCATGTGCAGAGCTGCCAAGAGGCCAGAACTTTGCTGGAGAGGAATTCCCTTTAATTCAAATAAAAGGATTTTTTCGGAACGAGTTGGCTTTGTGCTTTTAGGAAGCCTAGGTCAGAACAGTTGGCCCCAAGTTGTCTGAAAATTGAACCATGGCAACTGGACAAACTTTTGTGAGCTCGAGACCTTTTCGCTGCTCATCTAAGCGGCTTCATCCCTCCAGGCAGTGAGGCAGAGAGTCATTGGAAGGTACCAACTCCTGCTATACTAACCTCAAGAGTTTCCTCTCCAAAATAAGTTGCAATGTGTCAATGAAGGCTCTCAGTCATCCAGGCAAAAGTGTCTGAAGGTTGTCTAAAGGTTGTCTGAATCGCAGCAGCTGGATAACTAAGCTCTCTCCGAGACCACCTCCTACCAACGCATGCCTCCCAGTGCCCAGTGAGATCGCACAGGGTCGGCCTCCTACGAGTCCCATCAGCTAAACAATGTCGGCTGGCGGGTCCGCATGGGAGGGCCTTCTCTGTGATGGCTCCGACTCTCTGGAACCAACTTCCCCCAGAGATTAGGACCATCCCCAGCCTGGTGATCTTCTGAAAGGCACTGAAAACCTGGCTGTGCCGGCAGGCTTGGGGATGATACGATGACTGAATTTACTAGATGTTTTTAAATTGCTTTTAAGTTTTATATTATATTATATTATATTATATTATATTATATTATATTATATTGTTATATTGTTTTTATGTTATTTATTGTTGTGAGCCGCCCGGAGTCCTCTGGGAGCAGGAGGCATACAAACTGAACTAATTAATTAAATAAATAAATAAATAAATATAACATCCTTTAAAGGAAGCATGCCTAGAGCTGTTCAACAGCATAGAAAAATGCTGTGGATCATCTTACTGATCTATAGTTTTTCAGTTCCTGGACATGTAGACAAATTAGCAGTAAAGCTATTGTCACCCAGTTTAAAAAGCAAGCAAGCAAACAAAAAATCTTAAAATGATCCAAGAGAATTTTGCAGAAGAATTATAAAAAACTATTTGTGACTTGCTTTTCCATCTGCAAATGGAATGACAAAAAAATCTCTCGTGTTTACCCAGCTAGAAAGTGTCTGGTAGAGGTTACATTTTCTAATCTAGTGTCTTCAACCATAGACTAACAGGCTTTGCTTCAATGACATCAAGGAGGAACTGTTAAGCATTTTTTTAAACAATATACATATCTTCTGGGGGAAAAATGCAAGCCTCAGTAGAGTAATTACTGTGGCATAAACTTTTATAGCTCTAAATCCACAAAGGCTGTATAGTTAAATCAATCTGTTATCTTTTAAAATCCATTACAACTAATGCTTCCGCTCTGACAGATTTACTCAAGTCAATTGTCTGGAAATTATAGACTGTTGTGGAAGTCAGATAGCACCCAATAAAGGGCTGCAAACTTTAATTAATTGGATAAGGTTTTAGAAAAAAATTAAATTTAAAAGGTGCCATCAAAACAATGAGTTTTCAAGCATCTTAATTGGGGCCTTCCCTCTTTTGAAATATGTACTGAGATACTTTAAAAGCAATTGAACTATTATCAGTGTAAAATCTATCATGCTCACAGAAAATTATATTAATGTGAATGTAGTGTGCAACAATGGGCACAGCCCACTCTTTCATTTCTCACCCAATTTACTGGCCAACAGTTCTAATCAAATGGTTTACATTACTCCATTCCTCATTATAACAATACCAGATGGGTAAATTACATTTTTTACAACATTCTTCAGATACCCACTAATCCAATATGTAAAAGTCAAAACTAGGAGACCTGAAAATACAAATTACAATGACCCACGAGGGTTTTGCAGATGATTTATAAGGATTTATTTGTCGCTTGCTTTTCCATCTGTAAGAGAGGAATCCATTTCAATTCCTGTATACAAATCCCACAGAATCTGGATTTGTTACATTGGCACAACTCTTAAGTAACATTTCAATGTTACCTTCCTCAAAAGCATTACCTTCAATTCACAAATCCCCCCCACCCCCGGGGAACTCAATAGGGTTCACCCAGTTATTATGAGATTAGTCTAAACCACCATTATTACAATCCGTGGCTGTAACATAAGAAGCCACAAACAAACAAACCAGATTAAGAAGAGATCGCAAGGCAATCCTAGGGATGCCCCACTGAATCCTATTGCTTTGAAAAATGACGCGCCTAGAAGATCGGCCACTTTAAGGGCAGAGTCCTCGACCTGTTTCCTCTAGAAACGGTGGCGTGTCCCGGCCCTGTTTTTTACAACACTGGAAGCGCAGACCTGGATAGGCAGTTAGCGCGTGGGAATCCCACCCGGGGAACACGAAGAGAACTTTTTGAAGAGCTATGGGTGGAGACTGACCCGTTGCGTGCAGCTCAGCTCGACTCAACCCAAGCAAGCTTACTTGCCTGCTGCCTGTCTTTTCAAATCCCCTCCCACCTTTTTTTTTTTTCAAGCACTCGCATTCGCGCCCTTGATTTCCTTCTGTAAACCGGATCTGCCTCAACTCGGAAGTGAAGCAAAAATTTCAGAGGCAAGAAGCGCACGCCTTTTAAAGGAGCCGTTTCGTTGTCTTTTCATGATAAGTGTGACTTCATAATAAAGTGTCTGATAATGAGGGAGCTCTAGAGAGATGCCCCGGGTCATATGCTAAGACTCTTAATTCTTATTGGAGGCCCGCTTCGGAGACTTACAACGGAGAAATACCTCAACCTTCTAAATAGGCTTAAAGCAGGCTAAATATAGCAGGGTACTGTAATGCAATGGCAAAACAACAACAACAACCTAAAAATAGCTATATTAGTGTGTGTGTGTGAGAATAATAAAATATAAACAATAACAAAAACATAGACTGGCTAACAATCCCCGTCACAAACCGTTCATAAAACGTGATGAAAAAAACGAAATGTAAAACTCAAATTAATTCCATTAGCTGAATTCATTTACTCCATCACAGTTAGGCAAATCAGTTCAATTTGATCAAAGTTTGGGCCATCTGATCCGAGTTGCAAAGAGTTGGATGAGAACTAATTGGCAACAAGGAGTTACAGTAAGAGTTTTCTATCAGTATTTGAAAATAAACATTCAAAGTCGTTTTTGAATGTTTCTTTTCAAATACAGAAAACTCTTACTGTAACTCCTTGCTATCCAATCCACTGCATTATTCTGCTAAAGATTGCAAGGCTGCTTCTAAATCACAAAGTTCTCTCTGACCTTGAAAGGATGTGCAAATATCTGAGAGCCTAATTTTGAATTTTCTGCAAAGCTGTATGAAATTGATTGGGCCTAGTTTCCTAGTAAGGCACTAGAAATTCATGGAATTCAGTATCTTTTACCTCTGAGTAGATCCAAGGGAGGATTAAAACCAATGCATTGTTGCACTGAGTGTGGCTGGGTCTGTGTAACCCCCCTAGACTCCAACTCATGAGTTGTCTTTGCACTAGTTGCCAATTTACTATTTCTCAGACTCACCTTAGTATCATGTTTGTGTGAACAAGATGAAGTAAGAGCACCCCACCATGATGCTTCCTTTAAAACTCAGGCTTACTACACTTTGCTCTTTTTCTTTTAATGGAAAAGTATGAGTACTACAAGGAATTGTTTTGGAAGTTTCTTATGACGAGTTCGACCATGGGATATAAACCTGTGGCTTTAACAGATTTCTATATTGACTTGCTGAGTTTTAGTACTGTAGTTTTGTTTTTAGAAAGCTCAAGGAAAAATAACTTCCATTCCGTATCTGGGAATGGGGGGGGGGGGAATCTGCAATTCCATTGCTTCTTGTGGCAATATTTTTTTTCTTGGAAAGAGAAAGAGAAGTGGGTTTGCTATTGCTTCCTTGCCTGACCCTACTTGGCTTCAGTTTCTATGCCCAGCCACTGCTGATTGCCTGTAAGACAGACTGACCTTTCTGAGCTTATGCTGGCACTGATGTCCGAAGCAGAGAGAAACCATATGCTGATTCTGTTGTCTTTTCAGATTTTTTTACAAGCTATATTTTTGATTTACCCTGGTACTGCCTGCCCAAAGGAGAGAGATGACCAGAGTGACTTTCTAGGGATACTGCCTGTCTGAAGGAGGAGGACAGACTATTGTGATCTGATGGAAAGTCTAATGATGAAAGGGATGATGAAAACACTAGCCATTGTGACCACATGGTGACTCATAAGTAAAAGTTTTAGTCCAGGGATATGCAACTTTTTCCTACTTAATGACTATATTAATCTTTGTAAGGGGATTAAGAATGATCCATACTAGTGCTGAAGTGGAAAGTGTATGCAAATTAGAGAACCAGTTTAGTGTAGTGGTTAAGCCCCAGGCTATAAACCAGGAGACTCTGAGTTCTAATTCCACTTTAGGCATGAAAGTCAACTGGGTGACTTGGGACTAGTCACTCTCTCTCAGCCCAACCCACCTCACAGGGCTGTTGTGGGGAAAATAGGAGGAAGGAGTATTATGTATGTTCGCTGTCTTGAGTTACTTATAAAGTAATAAAGGCAGTATAAAATTTTAATAAATAACCTGTCAAGGTCTTTTCCACTTACTCACAATATGAAATTGCACACTAGCTTCACTTGTATAGACTATCTGCATCTACAGTCAACAGACCAATTTATGATTTAGACCCACAGCTCTCCCACAAACTGCCATCTAACCACAGCATAGTGGGGAAGCTGACATTATTCCATAACTCAGCACAGCATTATAATACCATATCTGTATTAACTAATGTACCTGTTAAAACAAGATCCTTAAGAGGAACTTATCTTGAATATTGAATGGGCATAGAAAGTTCTTCATGCAATAAGTGTAACAAACATTGTGGAGAGCGGGGGATGCTGTTTATGGAATTTTGAATATTGATACTTATGGAAAACCCAGATGTATTGTTCTAAACATGCAGCTGTATAGAGAGAGAGGATGAAGGAATGAGGGATCCTTGGCGCTCTTTGAACTTGGTTATTTTCTTAGAAATATTTCATTACCCAAAATCAAAGCACTGGTGATGTTACCTAGTTTGGGTAATGAAACATCTGCAAGAAAACAAGCAAGCTCAGAGAGCACCAAGGACCCCTCATTTCAACTCTAAGCTACAAATATTATTTTTTATAGAATTAAGAAAGCTTGCAGGCCCAGGAGTGGTACAAAAGTCCAAGATTCACACTGTAAAAATACCTTGGGAAGAGCAGCATGTAATTGTAAGCATACAGTACAAGTGTGTGTATAGGCTTGGAAGATAAATGAGATGCTACATTACTGTTGCTATTAGTTTATTGTATAGTCTATTTTGATTTGATTGCAGTGAACTATATAACAATGTAATATTTGAATAAAAGAAAATGATAGTTGTTTATTTAACATATTGGAAAGCAGCTGAATTTCAAAAGTTGTAACCAAGCTTCTTATAGCCTTTTTGACCTCTCATCTCTCCCATTTGCAATAACGAAGCCACATTTAGGCTTTTATTTTTTAAAACAATGGAACGGCATAGTGTGCTTTTATTTTAAAAAATAATAGCTCAACGTTGTGTGCCGCTTGAAAAAATGTAATAGGGCTTGTAAAAGAGCCATTGCAAGATAGAGCTTTTATAACCTATACCGACAAAGCAGTAATAGGGCAAACTTTTGGATGCCTATTCAGAAATCTTTCATTGCGTCCAATCAGCTAAACTCACCAGGAGGATTGAAGATGGGAAACCAAATCCCATTTTAACGCTCAAGCGGATTTATTTCTCATTAGGGGCATGGCGGAGGCGGCGTTCCGCGCTCGATTTCCTCCGCCCAACCTAGGAAGGATCAACACCTGTCCCCGCTCCCGCAGCAGGATGCGCGCTATCTCGGGAGGAAGCCCCGAGCGCTCAAGTGGAGCCTGTTCCTTGGGGTTGAGGGCCCTGCTGCTGTAGCTGGTGACGAGGAGCCTGTGGGGCCGCGGAGCGTCGCTCTGAGGCAGCCTCGCTCGGCCCAATCCCCGCTGCCACATCCCTTCCTCCGCACACGAGGTGGCGCCCCGAGGCGCTGCCTAGCGGCTCCGAGATCGGAAGGCGAAGGCGGAAAGGCGTCGCGCTTGCGCTCAGGCGGGGCGGCAAAGGCGGCTTCGGGAAGGCTAAAGGTCCTTCGCGCGGATCGCGGCAGCAGCAGTCTCGGCGGTGGGAGTCTCTGCTTCGGCGTAAAGATGCCGGCCGTGTCGAAGGGGGATGGGATGCGGGGCCTGGCCGTCTTCATCTCGGACATCAGGAACTGTAAGCGTGGCAGGGGCGGCGAGGAAAACTTGCCTCCGGCTAGGAGGGCTCGGCGGGGGCGTCGGGGCTGGCGGGCTTTTTCGGGTGGGGTTCCTTTCCTTCCCGGGGGACCCGCTGGTTTGCTTGGTTCTGCTCCGCGGCGGATTCAGCGTCGCCCGAGCCTTTTCCACGGAGGCGGCTCCGGATTGCCTTGGGAAAGGGACCTCCGCGGGGAACGTCGGGCTGGGGGTGGCTTCAAAACGTAATGAGAATTCGGCTATCCTGGGAAGGCTCCTCTCCGCTCTCGCCACCGACGGGCGGTTTGAGCTGGCAACGAGCCACCTTCTGCTGCCGGCGTCTCTTTCGCGTTGGGTGGGGGGGTGGGGGGGGTGTCTCGTCCCTGAAACTGCTTTGCGAAAGCTGATTGTAGCGATGCGAAGCCCCGCGAGCTGTGCTGTAGATGGGGCCGGAGAAGTCCTTATTAGCCTGCGCCAACGCAGCCTCTTCTAGGCTGGGGTGGCTTTTAAAGATACGGAATGTGCTTCCACCAACCCGGAAAATGGGCCTTAGTGAAACGAAGATTAGCTCTATTTTTCTGGATGCGGGGGAAACGGAAGCTTGGCACATATAGGAAAAGATTGCAATATGTATAGCCTCAGGAAAGAAAAATGAGGAGAGGGTCTTTCCTGGGAAGGCTGACAGCCGGGCCTCAAAACTATTCACTGCCCGAGGCAAGGCGGCAAAGGAGGCCCATCTCAAATCAAGGTTTGTTGGTTAGCCCCCAGACAGAAAATTCCATAAATTCCTCTTCCTTGGTTGTAGAAATGCAGTGAAATTAAAACATCCAAGCATTTACTCCACTGTTTGAGGAGTACCTAGGGCTCTAAAGGAAGCAAGCTGCAGCAAAAATAAGTAGGACAAGACTGTTCTGGCTTCCTTAGTCCAATTTCTCATCCCTTTTGAAAAAAATATATATGTAACTCTACTAGCATAAATCACTCTTGACAAAAATATGTTTAAAATCTTCTCCTACATTGCCTACTAAAATTGATTCCGGTTTAGAAGAATGGTCTAGCTGTTTGTCTGTGTCCCCACAGCAGACAAAAGTCGTTGTTTTTATCCATTTCCCAGCATATTTATTTTCTAAACAACAAAGTCATTCAAGAGCAACAATAATAGGAACTGCACCTGTGTAATTGTATATATTTAGATGTATGCTGGTACAATGCTATGGCTTCTATAGCTAAATCAGCCCAGACTGAGGTTTAAGGAATTCTGGGCCGAGTAGCTGAAAGAATACTCCTAATCTTCTTTTGGCAGCAGGCCTATCCTTCAGGAGACCTTTGAAAATCAAAACTGGAAAAGTTGGCCAAAAAGATCTCTGTGAACCAGCCAATATTCATTTTAAGAATTGTTTAAGGAATACTAATGGCTGTATTTATAGTTGTGCCAGGACACATGCTCTTTGGTATTTCTAATAATGAGTAAATTGAGAATACAGCTTTAGATGCCTTGGAAAAACCTGTGATTTGATACCTTCCAATGTGTGATCTTGAGACAATGTATGCAAAAATATATTTCCATGTATTTGGACGGTCCTAAGCGAAGGGAAGATTGTCCTAGAACAGACTTTTAGTAAAATGGTGAGTAATCATTTGCTTGACATGCTTCCAAGAGCAGCAGCTTCTCCTTTAACATATGCCCCTGTTCAGCAAGAAAAATAGGAAGTACCTCGGAAGTGGAATCTTTTTATTATAAAAGTCTGACTGGTTAAATGCTATCCTAAATATATCATACTGTTGACAAGTTACTGTTAGTTGGCTGCCTTTGAATGAAGATTGGTCTAGTTGTTAATTTGGTCTATGGTTATTGGATATGCTGAAATCTCTCCCTCCCTCCCTCCCTC
>JANHJO010001322.1:17020-30129 GCA_032468235.1 Pseudoxyrhopus heterurus | reverse complement strand
AATAACAATGTACCTTCCTATATATTTTAAGTTTAAAAAATTTGGCTCTCAAAAGAAATTTCAATCGCTGTTTTGTTAATATTTGGCTCAGTTGACTAATAAGTTTGCCCACCCCTGGCCTAGAGGATGCTGAACAGGCAGTAACAGCTTTCTCTTCTTTGCTATCACTTCTGTCTAAGCAAGTACATTATATAGAGCTGGTCCTATTATTAGGTTGATGCATCCCATTTAATCCTCAATACTTTCTAATCAGTTCCAGAAAGATTTTAGAACTGATTTTTGGATAAGGAAAGGATAAGGAAAGATACTGGCCTTTATTCTTTATTTCATCCCTACTTTAAAGAGTTTCTGAGGACTCTGTGCAATGTACATATATTTTTAATTCATTGAATCATCATCTACTTTTTCTTAAAGTACCTGAATGGACTTTTAATTCCACTGGCACTGTATATTAATAGGCATTCTATGCTAAGTACGATTTAGATGATTTGATCTCATAACAAAATTGCCTATTATTGATTCTGGTTCAATTCTCATGGTATACATATGTTGAAAATTATTTTTATATCTTTCCCCTAAATTTTTATGTTATAATTATGATGCTAATTCTAGACAGAGAGAGATGTAAGTGTACGACAGAGAGCAGTGGATCTCCTGTATGCTATGTGTGATCGAAGCAACGCCCAACAAATTGTAGCCGAAATGCTGAATTATCTGGAAACGGCTGATTATTCTATTAGAGAAGAAATCGTAAGTTTTAAAAAATGTATCATAGCTTTCATTGGATGCTGTGCATGTAACATGACAGGGTTTTATTTTGTTTTGGCGATCTACATATCATACTTAAGAATTTCAATAGCAACTAAACTTATTTCAAAAAAATAAAACAATAAAATTAGAAATGATTTTGGGGCAGGAATTATTGTTACTAGTTGGAGTTTGAAATATGGTGCTCTGACACACTATTCAGAGGAGTAACTAACATGTAGGCACATTGGTTAGGGAATGATCATACATGGAGTTTAGTGTTATAGCAAGAATTCCTCCCTATTAAATTTGACATCATTTTTCTTCTGAACAAAAAACTTGGTGCCAGCATTGCTCAGTTCATTAAACTCTGTATTCAAAAAAAATGTTTGCATTTGATTAGAATATTTGTAGAACTATGCTATCTCAGGCCTTTGTTATTAGTTCAAAGATAAATGTTAATTTGTGTTGTATTAAATGGCTATTTGTTTTTGTAACTGCTAAAATAAGAAGGTAACCCATATCCATCCTTCCTTCCTTCCTTCCTTCCTTCCTTCCTTCCTTCCTTCCTTCCTTCCTTCCTTCCTTCTCAGGTACTCAAAGTTGCAATTCTGGCTGAGAAATATGCAGTGGATTACACCTGGTATGTGGATACCATACTGAATTTGATTCGAATTGCCGGGGACTACGTTAGTGAAGAAGTGTGGTACAGAGTAATTCAAATAGTAATTAACAGAGATGATGTGCAAGGATATGCTGCAAAGACAGTTTTTGAGGTAAGACTATTGTTTGGCAATCTTTTCTACCTGCAACTCATTGTAGTCTATAATAAAAACAAACTAATTGTGTAATTTATGAATAGAAGACAAGTAGTTAATGGAGGGCAGCTATTTTAAATGTGACTTTTTCTTTTTTTACTTCTTGTATTTCTTCCTCCTTGCATTGTTTTATCAGTTGATTTTTTTAAAAAAAATCTGGATCTAAAACTTCTTCATAATTTTAGTATTTTTAGTATCATCTAATGTTAATATGTACTTAGGAAATTAATAAGTAGCCTGTAAGTAATATTTTTTGGTAAATGGGATAAGAGCTTTCTAGAAAAAGGAGAAATGGATTTGGTATCTGATGGTTTATTAGTTTAAAAAATCTGCAGTGTGATGACTTTTGTGAAAATGTATTTTGTGAAAATGTTTTGTAAAAATGTAAAATGTGTAACTTTACAAAAGGAGAGGCAAGGTGATATTAGAAATTCATCCTGTCAAGACACTTCCATCATTTGAGGATATAGCATCCATATTGGCCTATTATAATTTTAAAGGTCTAATTTGGCTCCACCAACCATAGAGAGAAGCTCTAGGACTTATTTTTCCTGGGCTCCAGTATTAAGAACAAAATTCTTCTGGTTTGACAACTGGTCATACAGATCTCAGCTTCTCTATCCCAATCAAAAGCCAAATGGCACTTGTCCGGGTCAGCTAGTAATAAAGAGTCATATATTTGGAACTCCACCTTGACCTGAAGATGTATGATAAAACCTTGCTTGGAGAGAGTTTTCATGAAACTTACTGTATATGCTATTCTTAACACAGTGAAGGTGTTCTTATTGCAGGTAAAGAGTCATCTTTCATGTGCCTAGTAATGATCCATTTTTCTATCAAAAGCTATGACATACAAAGGACCATTTTTTATTAGCAATGTGTGGGGCCAAGGTCATTGGAGGGAATAGTCAGACTCTTAAGCAGGCAGGAAACTCAATTTTCTATTTCTATCTTATTTTTTTCCCCTCCCAACTCAGTACATAGTTCGGGAAGGGACTGGGCATAACCTTTAGCAGTTCAATTAATTGCCTGCAAAGGTTTTTTTGATCCTAGTGTAATTGTAAAGGTGCAGAAAAGATGTATTTAAGAATGAAACTTATTTATTAAAAATAAATAATGTACTCTCTACTAAAGATAAATGAGCATTATAAAGGTTTTTAACAAATGAAGTTGCTCTCCTGTGAAGAATCTTGTAAATTATGTGATAAATTATTTTAAAAGTGTTGATTGTAGAATAGCTAATAAACATTTTAAAACTGTGTGTAATCAGTTGAGGAGGGAGGAGTGTGTTTCCTTACTTTTGCAGTCTGTTTCTTGGTGGTAATCTTACCCTATGGATTAACTCTAATTATTGGGGGTGGGGGTTTGTGGGTCTATTACAAAGGCAGGATGTGGATCTAAGTATAAATAAGAACACCTCTACAGTTTTGGAGAAAAGCCCTAACAGGGTTACCAATAAATATTTTTTCCTGGTTGTATAATGTTTGTGTTCCTTATACATCTGGACCCTAAGAGAAGGTTATGCACATAACAGGCTATATATTTTTTTCTTTTCATATTGGCCCAGATTTCCCTCCACATTAGGTGCTAATGTACGCACTTTCCAAATTGGTAGTATTTTTATGCTTCCCAAATGCCTTTTTCAACAGGCTCTCCAAGCACCAGCATGCCATGAAAACTTGGTCAAAGTGGGTGGCTACATTTTGGGAGAATTTGGAAACTTGATTGCTGGGGATCCAAGATCCAGGTAAAAATACTATAATATCACCTCTAGTATAATCACACTGAGAGACAGCTCAGGGCCCATATGACTAAGTGTGTGTTTGGCTCTAGTCATCCCAGTTCTAGTCCAATCCCCTAACCAGTATATCATTACTGATGTTTTGAGAAGTAGGATAACTATCCTCCAGCATGATTCTGTGTAACCAGATTTTATTCAGATTATTCCTCTCTTTAAAGCAGAGGTAAGCAAAGTGTTTGGGATAGTAGGCACATCTACCATTTTTAGAGATATGATTGCAGCATACTAGTATCCTATTTCTTTTAAAAAAGAAAAGAATATTTAAAAAATAAAGTTACATAAAGATAAAAAAAAGTCATGAAAATCAAATAGATACACACAAATATAAGTTTGCCTGCCCCTGGTTTGAATATTAAAACAATATAAACTATTAGAACTGAATAGTAGAATAGCATAAATTAGAAATTTAAAATGCCCAGCAGCAGAAATATCTTTATTTCAAAACACAATATTAGGATTTTCGTGCTGAACTCCTTCCCCTTTCCCCCATCAAACAAATCATTGGGAAAGGACTGTTAGCTCTGACTCTGTTTTCTTTCTCTCACCAAGTCCTCTCATCCAGTTCAACCTGTTGCATTCAAAGTTCCATCTCTGCAGTGTCCCAACTAGAGCACTACTTCTGTCTACTTACATCAAGTTTGTAAATTTATTTCCTGAGATAAAAACTACCGTTCAAGACGTATTACGCAGTGACAGCCAACTAAAGAACGCTGACGTTGAACTACAGCAGAGAGCTGTTGAGTACCTGAGGCTCAGTACAATTGCTAGTACTGATATTTTGGTATGTATGTATAGTTACGAACCTTACCTCCAAAAATAAGAGTTCAGTTTTTTTTTATTTCTTAACGATTCTGCACTTAGTGGTAGCTTTGAAGGCAGTTGCGTGTCTGTCTTCAACAGATTGCAGTGACATCACCAGGGCTGAACTTGGGTGTCTATGTGTAGATCTTAGGCCCTGATAATTCAAGAAAGCTTCCATCCGCCCTTAGCGATTTGGAATCAGTGAATGGTATGCCAGTAGTCCTTGATTTATAATTGAGCCCCAAATTTCTGTTGCTAAGGGAGACATTTGCTAAATGAGTTTAGCCCCATTTTACGATCTTTCTTACCACAGCTGTTGAGTGAATCACTGCAGTGGTTAAATTAGTAACATGGTCGTTAAGTGAATCTGGCTTCCCTCGTTGACTTTGCTTATCAGAAGGTCGCAAAAGAGGATCGCGTGATCCCGGGACACTGCAAGTGTCATAAATAGCAGTCAGTTGCCAAGCATCTGACTTTTGATTCCCATGACCATGGGGATGCTGCAATGGTCGTAAGTATGAAAAATGGTCATAAGTCGCATATTTTAGTGCCGCTGTAACTTTGAACAGTCACTAAGTGAACTGTTGTAAGTCAAGGACTGCCTGTAGTGCTGCACTGGCCAGGTAGTTAAAAGCTACAGCAGCAGCCCACTGTTCCTAAGCCAATGAGGCACTGCTTTGTAGATGCTCAGACAGTGCTGTCACAAAGCCAATCCTTCTATGAAGTTAGTGCTCTTAAGGGCAGCGTCTGATTCCTTCAGTCATCTGCTGCTTACCACCGGAGCCGTGGTGGCGCAGTGGTTAGAGTGCAGCACTGCAGGCTACTTCTGCCTGCCTGCAATTTGGCAGTTCGAATCCTGACCAGGCTCAAGGTTGACTCAGTCTTACATCCTTCCGAGGTGGGTAAAATGAGGACCCAGATCACCGGGGGCAATATGCTGACTCTGTATACCGCTTAGAGAGGGCTGTAAAGCACTGTGAAGCGGTATATACGTCTAAGTGCTATTGCTTACACTTTTTCTCTTTAGAATGGTTCATCGCTTCCATGGGTGCTGACTTGTTCAGCAGAGAAAAGGGGCGGAAATAGTGGTAAGGTAGAGAAAGTCGAAGGTAGTGAAGGAAGAAGAGCTGCAGACGGTGATATTCCCACTGTTTAAAACCTAGTCTAAGGGACTGAACTCAGAGCTCCTTTAAATGTTATGGGAGCACTGAGCAGTGATTTGCCTACTTAGCCAAAGTAAGGGCAGCCTCTATCTTCTTTCTCCCTTCATGGTTTTTGGGGAGACCACTGCAACGGTACACACTTCCACATCTTCTCTGGTTGGCAATTTGTAATTGGTCCCACTTACAATGGTGCTCCTTTTCAGCAGCATCTCCAGCCAGTTTCTACCTCGTCTCTACTTACTGCTGTTGAATTATCTGTCCCCGTCCATTTTCTTTGCAGAGCTTCTTAGGGACTACAAAATGGAGAAACCAGATTGACTGACATCCTGGCTTCCACGCTTGACAGACATGGTCTCTGTGCTTGGTGTGAAAGGAGCCTTTCAGGAAATCACCGCGGAGGGGAGAATTAATGAACTTCTCCACTCTTTCCCAAGTGCAACCCAGAGGGCGAAAAAGGGTTAATATGGTCAGCATTCAGGTGGCCTTCGGGACTTAAAATAATAAAAGAGAGAAAGAGATCCACTCCTGACTTAGACAAAGCTGTTGTTATATGTTAAGAGGTCAAAGCATGTTTCTTAACGTTTCCAAAATGTGGCTTGGTTTCTTTCTAAGGCAACAGTGCTAGAAGAAATGCCTCCATTTCCAGAGAGGGAATCCTCCATTCTTGCCAAGCTGAAAAAGAAAAAAGGTCCCAATACAGTTACTGATTTGGAAGAAACCAAAAAGGAAAGAAGCTCGGATATCAATGGTAGCACCGATGCCACCCTTGTAAATGCAAGCACAGCGGTAGGTTTATAGTATCTCTCTCTTTTTTTTTTTTGCTGTTTCTGAAGGGCAGGGAATATCACCTTTGTGAAGACATTAATGCTTAAGAAATCCCAGACTTTTACTACCACATTGCCAGAAATTTGATTATTATTTATTCTGGCCTTTCATGCCTTTAATTTTATGAGTTTTATTACTGCAACCTTATTTTAACGTTTTTATAACTATTTTCTGAGAGATAATTTATAACCTCCCTCTCGCCAAGAAAGCATTTTTTATTTGTTTTTATCACAGAGAAGTCATGTTTTGCTTAATAAATATAAATATTTCTGTAGCAGGACTTAGTTTATGTATGCAAAGTATTAACTCAGTTAATATTGATAACTAGACTCATGAATAGAAGAATACATAATAACCCAAGAATGTCTTATGAGTGAATACAGAGATACCTATTTTTCCCATATTTCCTGTACTTTTAGCCGCTACTATTCTCAGACTGACACCTGAATTTATAGTTTTAATTCCTTATTAGGGTTTGCATTCATTTTGTGTGCACATAGGCTTTTTCCTTTAAATTCCCATCATCGGGAGCTCTGAATCAGTTGCTCAAGTTTAACATCAACAGCACTCAAAAGTCCTGCTTGATCAGATCCTGCCGCTGGAGAGCTACTCATGTTCAGGTGCCTCCAAAGAGAAGCTCACCTCGGACCTTTCCAGTCAAATCCTCAGGGTCCAAATATGGGAGGCCAAAACGTGTGGGAATAGAATTTGGGAATCCTGTCTATACCTTTTCCACATGGAGTCTGCGCATTTTCAGAGACACATGAAAAGATCATCAGTTTTATTATGACTATTCACTTTGGAGGCAGACTAGTTTCTTCTGTTTACTTTAATCTCTCTCTCCCTCTCTCTGTGTGAGTCTCTCTGTGTGTACTAAGTTAAAGGTTTTTTAAAAAAAACTTTAGTACCATATTTATTTTAAAGTTAACATAGAAAAGCAGTGATTTTCAAATTGGCAACTTTAAAATGTGTGGATCTCAATCCCCAGATCTGTCCAGGCAGGAAGTTGAAATTGTTTAGTTGAAGGCCATGTATCATAAAGTTGCCGAGTTTGAAAAATATTAGTATAGCACCTGATCTTTCATAAACAGAATGAGGGGAAAAAAGAAGGCATCTTGGTTCTGTATTTTTTTTAGCATTTAAAACACCTGTTGTTTCTTGCAGTCTACTCCATCTCCTTCAGCAGACCTGTTAGGTCTCGGTGCAGCTGCAGTCACAAATTCTGTTCCTCCAACATCAAGTGGTAGCTTGTTAGTGGATGTGTTTTCAGACAATTCTGCAAATCCTGCATCACTTGCTCCTGGTTCTGAAGACAACTTTGCAAGGCATGTGATAAATCAGTGCTCCCATTTCTTCTCTTCTTATTCCTCTCAGGCTTTACCCAATGTAGTTCTTCTCTAGTTCCATGAGGTTTACAAAACTGTTTGTCATTTTAAGTATCATTGACATGTTTTTCCAAAAATAGGGTTGGCTAATTTCTATATCCTCCAGAAGAGAGACTGGATTATTGCCATAGAGAAAGGACCAGCTCTAGAGTAAACCTGGCAGTTTCTATTGGTATAGAGCTCTTAATTAACATAAATGTTCATTCAGTCCTATATACCATGAATGTACATGTTTCCATATATGTTACTAGCAAGGTTAAATATTTTAACAAGATTACCTACCCTGCTTAGAATAATTTTTCTATAATTGGAAAACATTTTCTTTTCCAGGGTGAAAATTCAATCTGTAATATATCTAGATTCTCTATTCTATTCTATTTTCTCTATATATTACTCTTGAGTACATCTCTATCTGTATTTCCTCTCCAAGATAGACTCGAAGAATGTATATAATTGTTTAAATATAATTTCAGCAATGCAGCTATTTCTTTTAGGTTTGTTTGCAAAAACAATGGGGTCCTGTTTGAGAATCAATTACTACAGATTGGTCTGAAATCTGAATTTCGTCAGAACTTGGGTGAGTTGATAGGTTATAATGAGCTGGAATTGTGATAATTTCTGTCTTAGATCTGTTTTTAAAAAGTTATAATGGTTTTCAGTTTAAAGATAATTTATTTGATTCCTAAAGAGTTTCCCATAAAGAAGGTTTCCCTCAGAAAGTGAAGATTTTCAGAGATGCCAGTTGTGTCCTATCACTTGATGAGTAGAACGCTTCTGTAACTAAGAGCCGCATACTGGAGGTCCTCAGTTAACAACAGTAATTTCTGTCACTAAGCAATGTGGTCATAAAGCACAATGTTGTATGACCCCATAACTTAGCAATACTAATCCCATTGCTGTTGTTAAGCAAGGTCATTGCAGATTCTTAAGCAAGGATCTCACAGGACTGCAACACAGGAAAAAGTGGGAATCCAGAGGCTTTTGCTTATACTGTTGAAATTGCATCCCAGTCAAGCAAACTGGTGGCCGAGAGACAAGGGTGGGTGGATCAGCACTACAGAGTATGGGCAAGTGCTATGGGTCCAAGATTTCTCCCTGGAGAAAAAGCAGCTGGAGCAACTTTCAGGAGTGACTTGTGACCTTCTGCCAGCTTCCTCATTGACTTTGCTTGTAAGAAGCCAGCAGGTAATCATGTGATTGCAAGATGTTGCAACCATCTTAATGGCCCAAATTGCAATCACTTGACTATGGGGATGCTGCACCAGCCATAACTTTGAGGGCTGGTGGTAAGTCCCTGTTCTTCAACACCAGTTTTAATTTCAAACAGTCACTGAATGAATGGATGAATGAATGGAGTATTACATGTATTTTAAAACTATCTGTAATGGTTTCCATGTTTCCCAAATATCCATCTAGCACATAGCATTTATTTTGAAAACACAAATAACCATTCATTTTCTGCTCAAAAACTCCCTTCACAATTTCACATGGCATTTTGAAAACACGATAAATGAATTTTTATGAGTATTTTTTAAAAGTTCTCAGTGGACTTCATCAGTAATGTGGATCGTATGATTAAGATATTTTATTCTTTCTTCTAGGTCGTATGTTCATATTTTATGGCAATAAAACCTCCACACCATTTTTGAATTTTGTTCCAACATTGATCTGTTCAGATGATCTTCAGTCAAATATCCTTTGTCCGTTATATAAATGAGCTATATTACATTCTAGACTACAAGAATATGATTATATGTTACACTATCATGCATTCCTTGTTAGTTTAGTTCAATTCTCTCGCTGTTTTGTTTGCCTGGCATATGGCTTTAAAGAGCAGAAAAAATGCACGAAAAGAAAAACTTTCAAATTAGCAATATAATTATAAGAAACTATAATAGCAATAGCAATAGCATTTAGACTTGTATACCGTTTCACAGTTCTTTACAGCCCTCTCTAAGCTGTTTACAGAGTCAGCATATTGCCCCCAACAATCTGGGTCCTCATTTTACCGACCTCAGAAGGATGGAAGCCTGAGTCAACCTTCAGTCGGTGAGATTCGAACTTACAAATACTGTGTGATTTGCTTAATGATCCACTATAGAAATAGTCATAACATTGGGTCTGGTTACCTGGGCTCTTCAACGTACAATCATCATGACCTTTGACTAAAATTCTGCTTTGAACTGTGGTCATAAGTCGAAGACTACCTTTAATCTCTCATAAAACCTCCTTAAATTCTTGCATGCTTTAAAACCTCTTAGTCCAAAAGACTCGCATCTTCGAAGGCAGTTAGAAGACGCAATAAAGAATAACCCCTGTTCCTAATGCTGAAATTAAAAACACAGATAAAAAAGGGCCATCTCTCTTTCCCTTCCTCCCTCCCACCCTGAAAATATCATAAAAAACACATGTTAATGGGTAGCAATTTATCAGTTTTTGCAGCACAATCATTAAGTCAGAATGAGCCTTGAGAGACCATTATTTCAGAGTATCAGAAATTATCTCCCTAACTAGGGATACTGGCAAAAAAGGAAGCCGACCATTTATGCTTCTCTCCAGCGAGTTAAAGGCTGCTTCCTTCCCAGAGATGAACTGAGTCACTTGCTACTTTCAAAAGCATTTCTCAGATTGGTTCACTTTCAATGGAAAATTGAGCAACAGTTTAGAAGTACATCCCCTTTTTCCAGTAATGTGAAGGAACCCAGTTACATTATGCCAGAACCTCTGGAAACTTGGCACTGCCTAGTTTATCAGGTTACTGAGATGCTGCAAACACTTCCTCTTAAACTAGAGGCAGAGGAGGTGAGGTAGACACACTGATTGTGCAAATTCACCGAAAAGGAAATCCATTTAAAGCATTTTAGCAAATCTTTCTTCATCTTACTACCAACACAAAGAAAAGGAAAATACTGTTTATAAGTATTAAGAGCTAGAATACATAAAATGTGTTGAATGTACTGAGAAACAAAGAGAGCACTCTATATAAAATACTGTAAACATTGTGCAATTCTTCCCATATTTACAATGAGCTAATCTTAGTAGGTAACACGTTTACCATTTTTTGTTTACTAAGTTAATCTGCCTAATTCGCTTACTTTGTCCCATTTATTTAAGACAAATAAGTTGAGAGACTAAATGTCTTACTAAGCTCTGGGAAAATAAAAATAAATGGAGTCCGGTGCTGTTTTAGCAGATAAAAGTGCAGTCATAAGCTTCCCAGATGGGCAATGAAGACATTTGCCCACCATTTATTAAAAAACAAAATTAACCTTGAGTGGCAAATGCTGATCAGATTAGAAAACATTAATCATAGCTTATATATCTGTGATACTGTGGGATATTTTTCCCTTAGTTCAGATTATATATCTCCTATTTTGGATTAAATACAACATTGCATATATAATATTCACACCAACTTAAAAACCAATTTTGATTACGTGACCATGGGGATACTGCAACAGTTGTAAGTGTGAAAAAGGGTCATAAGTCACTTTTTTCAGTGCCGTTGCATTTCGAACAGTCATTAAACAAAAAAATCAAGGACTACCTGTATAAGTGATCATACATTATCTTAAGATATACAGTAGAAATATAGAGAGTATGGGACATCTATTACAGCCTTTACATACAAAAACAGCAGACTGAGCAGACAAATTTACTCTTTTTCTGTGAGATAAAACCCCAAAATTGATGTGTACAGTTGCAAGAAGTTATTTATTTATTCATTAATTTGTTCATTCTACTTGCATATTACCAAATCAGTAAAAACTCTCAAGTTTAAACAATCAAGAAAAACATACACAAAATATCAATAATTTAGATAATCCTCAACTTACAACAGTTCCTTTAGTGACCATTTGAAGTTATAAGAGCATTGAAAAAAGTGACATGGCCATTTTTCACTGCAGCTTCCCCATGGTTACATGATCAAAATTCAGACACTTGGCAACTGACTCATATTTATGACATTTGCAATGTCCCAGGGTCATGTAAACACTCTTTGCAAGCTTCTGACAAACAAAGTCAATGGGGGAAGCCAGATTCACTTAACAACCATGTTACTAACTTAACACCTGCACCGATTCACTTAACAACTGTAGCAAGAAAGGTTGTAAAATGGGGTAACTTTCACTTAACAAATGTTTCACTTAGCAACAGAAATTTTGGGCTCAACTATGGCCATAAATTGAGGACTACTTCGTTCTAACCAAAGTTAGAACAATGCAAAGAAAATGTATAAGAGATGATAATGAAAAATAAAAGTCAACAACATTGTATTTACAAATACATTATATAAGTAATTCCAAGTGACGTAAATTAAACATGATGAGAACAAAGTATTCAAACAAATGTTCTGCATGAAAGTTCTGTCTTCAACAGCTTTCTAATGGGTGAAGACAATGGCCTGGAAGCACAGAGGGAAGATCCAGTACTAAGGCAGTAATCAGATAAATGAAACTGGAATCCAGGCCAAGAAACTAATTTGAGAAAATGCCTCAAACAGCCCCACCCTCTAATTCTCATAAAGATTAAAAGAGAAGGAAAGGCAGCACATCAGACTTCCAAGATTCTGCTACTACAGTTGTTCTAATAAAAGTAATTTAGTTTAGATCTGCACGGTGTCCTTTTCTTAGTCTGATCTACCTGATAGGTTCGACAAGCTTCCAGAATTGTTAAAAGGGATGAAATAAGTTGTAATACTAAGAGAATTATGTTCAATACAGTCAGATCAGCATGAACAGCACCTCCTGGCCTCCATTCTCCACACTGGGCAGTCACCTGTGAGAATGTCCTTGATTTCCACAGGAAAATTTTTTGTTTTGGCTATAAACCCCATCTAGTTACTTCCACCCTCCCCGTCCCTTCTTCTGCTTTGTGGCAACCCTGAAGCTCAAAGATGGCCTCAACCAGGCTCACTTCAGGGTTGGCAGAGTATAACTCAATGTACTTTGTATAATTAATAATTAATTAAATTTATTACAATCTAAGACCATCACATACTTTCTATAATTACCCGTTATAGCATAAACACCAATACTAAGAGTATATACTGCAGCTGGTCTCCAACAGAATTGTTCAAAAACATCATTTATTCACTAATTTACTAAGGCTTTTATACCACTTCAGTCTTTAGACACTAAGCAACCATGCATTTACAAAGTTCCTGCAAATCACCATATCTTTCAAGATCAGTTTTTTGGATTAACAAGCCAGTTTTATATTGACAAATAGAAACATCTCATTAATTTTTTTTAAATTGAAAAAGTTATTAGGAAAATTACTCTTTCACTGATTATTAGAATATTTTTAAACATTTATGGGCCAATTTTTCAAAACAAACACAACCAACCAGCTTAATTATCATCAGTTATGTTTCACCGCTTGTAACCTAATAGGCAAATGCTCACCATCTTGATCAATGTTAAGTAATAAAGCCATTCCTAGGACATTCCACTAATCTACTTACTGTATATACTCGAGTATAAGCCTACTTTTTCAGCCCTCAAAAAGGACTGAAAAAACCACCCTCGGCTTATACTCGAGTCAACTAATTTTCAGGGCTAAATTG
>JANHJO010001322.1:0-11157 GCA_032468235.1 Pseudoxyrhopus heterurus | reverse complement strand
CAGAATTCCTCAGCCAGCTGGCTAATGAATTCTGGGAGTTGAAGTCCACAAGTCTTAAAGTTGCCAAGGTTGGAGACCCCTGGTCTATACTACCCATTTCTATTTTTTCTGGACATACAACTGCCAGTCACTTCTATTTTCTAAGAATACCTAAATATTCTAAGAGTGTGAATAAAGGTAAAGCTTCACAATGATACTTAATTCTGCAGCTCGGTTTATTTTCTTTAATTCTAAATACAGGTAATCCCACTGATTACTATTGAACTCTTTTATAAAAAAAAATAGCCTCTTTTCTCCTTAAGCTAAAAATGTTCTTCAGAAGTTCAGACTAGGTAGGTTTGCCTCCACTGCAATTCTTTCTTTTTTTTCAATCTTAAACATCAAACCACTTTACGATTCTAAAACATCTAAAATTGTTACAGAAAACACTTATAAGCAGGGTAGGAATTTGGGCAATTTTAAAACCCTTCTTCATAAAATTTATTTTTTGTTATTTTTCAGATGTACCGACTAACACTACGAACAAGTAAAGAAACAGTCTCACGAAGATTATGCGAATTGTTGTCAGAACAGTTCTGAATCTTAACTCAAGACCAGCTTTGATTCTTTATTTCTGCCTGTTTTTCTTGTCCTGCTCCAGGAATGTCCTGTGCACCAGTGTCTGCATAAATAACTGCCATCACATTCACATTCCTGCCTTAAAGGACCTGTCCCTCTTATGTGAATAAAAGATGTGTGTAATGTAAAGTTACCTAAATGTGAAAAATATTTCTGGCACGAGGCCAGGAGGCATTGTGTTTGTCACCTCAACTATTTCAGGCATTTTGTCAGAAGTTGGTTTTATGATGGCTTACTTTGATTAACAATGATCTAAATGAAAGGTGTTTGAATTTTTCCCCTGGAAATTCCTATGTAAATTGCTAGTAACGTTGTGGTCACTTCTCCTATCCCTGTGTTGCCCCATCAGTAATCAGTAAAGTTCTGTTTGATGAGACTGTGCAGTAGCCATCTTGCTGCTGTACTCTTTGTCAAGCTTAGGCAGATCAACTTTTGAGAATGTCCAAAATGCATCAATGTGATATGATGGGAAGTCAGGACTACTGTAATGAATCTCACAGGTGTTGGCTTTTTCAAAATAGGCTATGGGCATTGACCTTGAGTACAGTACACAGAAGCGTTAGGATATTATTTCCCCCCTACCTCAAACAATTTGTTTTAAACAGCTTTAATTCACCCTTTCATTTCCTCCAAATTACGAATTACCAAAGAGTAAATTTCTCATCAAACGCTGGAATAAAGAATCAGAATTATTAGATTCACTGTTTCTAGAGAACGTTAGTTAATCCATTGTTCACTTGGATTGTAAATTTTTAAAAAAAAATCACATGGAGCTACACTAAAAATTTCCCAGAGAATCTATGTTTCTATATTCTCTAGCCCTGGCTGTTATTATTGATAGGCAATTTCGATGTAATATTTTTGTTAGCATATGGGTGGGTCACACAGATACAGAAGTCTAGTATATTCAGGTCCTAAGTAAATCGTTAGCTTTTGAAAGTATAATGGTCTGATAATTGCTTTTTTGACATCATAAAGTTGGGTGCGCTATTTTCAAAAAGTCTAGCAATGATATGGTCTACTTGGCATGAGATATGCATTTGTAATATATTATAGAAATTCAGCCTGACATCCTTTTCCGCAAGTAGAAATAAGTTTCAATCACACTTCTCTGAAATGATTCTAAAATGGTTATCACAGTCACTCAGTAAAGCAAGAAAAAATAAGCAACGGTATCTATATTGCAATAAATGTCCTTGGGAGTTTAATCAGCTTCTTTTTTTAAAGATAAAATTGCATGTCTAAGCCAGACAGAACTATTATCCAGATTCCTCTAATTTGAGTACTGAATTACTGGTTTTTTGCAAATTTCTTAAGGTAGATTTGTTGGGCTCCACTGAATTAGCACATTTTGATAAATGAAATGGCATTAATTTGGTCATGTAATAAAACTAGGATAACTTCCAATATTCTCTTCTCACTGGAGAAATTCTAAGAGTGATGATCACAACAAACAGATTAATGCATTCTCATTTTTCACATGGAACTGGAAGCCATTAAAACAAGGGATAATTAGAAGCTTGTCATATAACATATTAAGAAGATTCGCCATTTAACTTTTAAAGGGGCAGATCTGAAGGCACTGTGGTTGCAGATATTTAATACCATGGCAAAGCACTGGTGGTCTTCCCTGTGCAGTTGTGAGCAAATGCGATTTATCCATAAAAAGATGAAGATTCCAAATCAGCTGTTCATATGATTTTGTTTCCCTAATGGGGAACAGAGAATTGAAGTACAGGTATATACAGTTTATCTTTATTGGGATAAGTTACTTTATTACCAAAGTTATATATCCTCTTTATCAACCAGAAATAATACTTTTTGTGGCTAAAACAGTATTAGTAATCCAAGTGCAGTATTTGTTATTGACATGTGAAAGATTCCTCAACTGGAAGATGAAATGCTGTAAACTTAGGTCTACACTCCGGTATCTATGTATAACCATTTCAGTATATGAAAAGTGAATTTTCAGCTTATATGGTCAACTTTCATTGTAAGTGTATGAATCTGAAAATACATAACTCTAATCATGTTACCTTTAGCAGAAAAAATAAATGGCTAGAAGACTAAGATTATGTTTCCTCGTTCTCAATTTTAAGAACTTTCAATGCATCTATTAAAAAAAAATCTCTTTTCACATCATTGTGCAATCACAGCTGCTTGTTGTTTAACTGGAGTTGGTCTTTATACCCACTAAGTTCTCCCCAAGAACCTAGGATGTTGTAATAGATCAGTGTGATGTATATGTATCATTATTATTATGGTTGGTCACACTGTCAGATGTTCAGACTGGATTTGACATTTTTATCCACCTATTGAGTCCTTCCCAAGGATTTGGGAAAGGCAGGTATTATTTGATGGTGTTAAAAGTATCGTCGCAGGATGTAAACTGTTACAAGTAAAGCTGTCTTTTGCAATTGATTGGTGGTGATTTTGTCAATGCCAATGGTGGTGCTTCAGACATTTTGGGATTGCACTCAAGTTGCTACTACTATTGATACGATCTTTGCTTTCTTTTCCCACAGTTGTACTACTTCTATTTATAGGTCTTTATATTTTATAATTTTCTCCAGTTCTTTTCTGTTTTGCTATCTTCTTGATAAGACTTTTTTGTGTGTGTCTTATCAACTGTTGTTAAGTCTGGGGTGTCATGTGACAGGTGCTTGTTTGTTTGAATTCTGAAGCACTTTAGCTTCTTCATTTTCTATTACAGGTAGTCCTCAAGTTATGATGATAATGGAGCCTGCCCATTATAGTTGAAAGTCATCATGGTCATTAAGCGAAGCACCACTTTGGGGTCCCCACAAGCTTTGGTTTGGCTTCCCCCCCCCATACATAGTCTTCATGGGCTTTTGACCTACTCCCAACCCAGACATTCAGCTACCCAACGGAGCCATAGGCTGGCTCAAAGGCTAGTGGGGCACGAGAAACTGTTGCAGCTTGAAAGACTCAATCTGCTCCTCAGCCAATTCCAGAGCCCAATAGCATCCTGTTTATCTTTTAGCTTCTGATAGAGACAGCCAGTTGATGTGAGGCTCAGATTTCCTACAGAAGTAGCCTTGCATCATTCAACATTCGCTCATGTGTATGCAAAGATGAACAGGTAACCAAACTCTAAATTAACAAGAATTGTTAATTCTTTTTGGAAACTGATCCTGACTCGGAATTTCATTTTCTGGAGGAACCCAGACCAAAGTTTCTATCTCATATATTTAATCTGCCCAAATGGTGGTCCTCGGTAGCTTACCAAGTAGGGAGAAGTAAGAAAAGTAAGCTCTTTTTTTCCTCTGGTTTTACCTGTCACTAATTTAAGCCTCATCCAGTGGCAAAGATACATCACTTTTTTTTTACTTTACAAATTATCTTGATTTAACAAAATACAGATCTTGGTTAATCTTGAAAGAAATAAAATGGGAATTTAGTCTTGCTCTAATAGTGTTATGAACATGCTAAGAAATTGATTACTTTCAACTAATTTGAATATAATTTGGCTGTATTGTTTTTATAGAAATAATGTGGCTTATGCCTTCAACTCGCATCTTCCATTTGATTAATGATGTTGCTTTATTATGTTCCTATCCGATTGGCTTTCCACAGTATATTCCCATGGAATGCTTTTGTACACGTACAGTACATGACCTTCCATAATCAAGCTGTTTCTGAAAATTTGATCCAGAAATTCCTACTATAGACCTTTCAAAAATACTCCATTCAATTCAATTCCATTCTATTCCATTTTCATTTTTTTTGTTCCTCTTCTCCAAATATTTGATTTCCACAAATGGTACTAAACTTAATTATAGCAGCTGGATATCCTTGATTA
The DNA here is from genome assembly GCA_032468235.1 of Pseudoxyrhopus heterurus. Classification (NCBI taxonomy): domain Eukaryota; kingdom Metazoa; phylum Chordata; class Lepidosauria; order Squamata; genus Pseudoxyrhopus; species Pseudoxyrhopus heterurus. The sequence goes on along the minus strand of JANHJO010001322.1, from coordinate 6,716 downwards.
TTTTAATATGTGTTATCTTGCAGGAAAGAAGGTGTTTGTTTTTACTTCTGTAAGTCTTCTCTGTCGATATGATGTTCTGTATCATGAAAGGTTCCATTTTGACAACACAAAAACAGGCATTTCAAGAATGAATTTTCCATTAGAATATAGGATTAGGAAGGTATAACATCTCTGTTATTCACCATTAGAAACTAAAAAGCCAGCTAATATCTTTATTAAAACAGTCAATTATTTTACACAGGTAGATATTAATTTGATGAAAGCCTTATAAATAAGGCAAAAATTCATTTCATTTTCCTATCTCCCAAATAATGAATAAATTAACATAATTTGTTATCAGCACTGCTCTTAAAAGAGTAGCTGCCTTCTCAGTGTTTGGTCAAATTAATGTAAACAAAGGGACTCTTAACTCCAGACTTTAGGTATAATGTAAATAGCAACTGATGGTTTATTTTAAATCTTGCTTCAGGATTGATATTGGTGGATTTGGCTAGTGTATGCATTCCTCTACGTTGCAGACACATTCACCAAATATAAGGATATGCATAAAAAGTCGTTCACTTGGGTTATCCGGATTGGAGCACGGCATCTCTATTTCCTTCTTGTAGGAAGTTTGTGGCTCACAGCACTTGCATAGTTTTTCTATCCTTCCATTCTTCTGCCTGTGAATAAGAAAAGTCTTATTTATGCATGTGTTTACCAAGTTAATTAATTTAAAAATACAGAAATTGTTTCCTTGGATATTGTAAATGTAAGAAATGGTTAATAATTAATGCTAATACTATTGACTAATTGCATTTAGACTTATACATCACTTCATAGTGCTTTACAGCCCTCTCTAAGTAGTTTACAAAGTCAGCATATTGCCTCCAATAATCTGGATCCTCATTTTACCAACCTCAGGCTGGAAGGCTGAGTCAATCTTGAGCCAGTCAGGATCAAACTCCTGGCAGTGGAATGCAGAGTTAGCCTGCAATACTGCATTCTAACCACTGCACCACCACCACCACAGCTCTAAGTAGCTCAGCAGGCAAGTAGTTTGATATAGACCAAATTGTACCATTTTCTGTACATAAAGATACCCTAAACTTAGGAAAATACATCATGTCAGTGAGAATTCTTTACATATTTTTATGTAAAATATGTAGTTTGTGTTTGTGTTTCTGTGTGTTTGTGTATCCCTATGTAAGAGACGGTAGCCCTTTGAAAAATGTCTAAAAAATTGCTTCTAAAAGTTTTAATCGTTGTGAAAGGGAAACAAACTCTTACATTTTTCTGAGTACTATGTGGAATATCACACATGCTTACATTACATTCATACTATTTCCTTCCAGTGATCCAGCCAGCTTTTAAAACATAGCTAAACAATACTATACCAAATTACACTATACCAGGGGTCCTCAACCCCTGGGCCGTGGCCCAATACCAGGCTGTGGCCTACTTGGAAATTGGCTGTGTGAGTGGCGGGCTTGTGCATGTGTACACACATAACAGCTCAACTTGCGCAAGTTGACCTGTGCACGCACGTGTGTGCACACCAACCCACCGCTCATGTGACCTGGTTCCCCTCCCCCCTCCCAGTTGGGCCGCGAAGCTGCAAAGGTTGGGGACCATTGCACTATAGGTGATCCTCCTTTAACGACCACTCATTCAGTGACTGGACTTACAATGGCAATGAGTAGTGCTTATGACTAGTTCTTGTACTTAGAGCGTGCTCATGAACCATTTGCAGCCTTCACTGCTGGCTTCCTACAAGGAAAGTCAATGGGGAAGCTAGCAGATGGTTACAAATGGTGATCCTGTGACCTTGCACTTAGCAACATTGTGTGATTCATGTAAGGATGGCCACCAGAAGTGCTGGAACTCCCATCACTAAGCAGTATGATCTCACAATGTTGTGCTTTTCAACAGCATTGCTTAGCAATGGGAATTCCAGTCTAGATTATTGTTGTTAAATGAGGATTAGATGTATGCGAAACTGCTAAACTACAGGAACTTTGGGAAAGGTGTGGTCAGATTATAGGTAGGGATTAGAGCTTTTCTTGTATTGATCTTTCATTATAGATGATCAAAAATAATCTACCACCGACATATAAGCTATAGCTGGAAAAATAAATTGAAGTATTTTACTAATATGACTTCTAATCAAGTAGTAGCCCTTACGGTTGCTGGAAAATATGCAATATTATCTTATTTACCTTGATGATGATGGACACATGCCTTCACAGCGGGTTAAAGTAACATTTGAAACACAACCCCTATAAAACACTTGTTCTTCATATTCAATAGTATGACATGGGTCTGTAAAATATTAAAAACAGCAATTAATGTAAGTGAACTCTGTCTTCTTTTGGCATTAATGAAGATTTAGGCTTATATGTATCCTTACTACAAAGAGCTATTGCCACAGAGCGCTAATACACAATGCAGCACAGAACATAGTAACCACTAGATTTTACTATTGTTAATCTTTGATTTAAACAATAAATGCAGTCCTAATTGCTAAAGACCACATATTTAACACAATATTGAAAAACAATTATTTGGCTTTAGAGACTTGGTCATAAAATATGAGTGATAGTTTTCTTTGCAAAACTATATTATTTTAGATAAAGGTAAAAGTTTCTGAGCCAGTCATGTCCAACTCTAGGGGGCAGTGCTCATCTCCATTTCTTAGCCAAGGGAACCAGCATTGTCTGAAGACACTTCTGTGGTCATGTGGCCAGCATAGCTATATGCCAAGGCCACACAGAAGGTTGTTACCTTTCTACTGAAGTGGTACCTATTTATCTACTTGCATTTGCATTATTTCGAACTTCTAGGTGGGCAGGAGTTGGGGCAGGAACAGAAGCTCACCCTGTCACACAGTGTTTAAGTCATGAACTTCCAACCTTCCGGTTGACAAGCCCAGCCTCTTAACCGCTAGGCCACGACACCCCCATACTATTTTATAGGGCAGTAATGTATCTCAGATTCATAAATTCATATAAATTAGTTATTCTAAGAATTATAAAATAATATGAAAAAGTTCAACTCTACATCTTGTTCAATAAGTTGAAGTCTTTAAAAACTTTTTTGAGTTTAAAGTTGAGTATGTAGGCCTATGTTTACTGTATTTTCCTTGCAAGCACTATTTCAATAGACTAAAGTCAAGCATGTAGTTGACTGAAGCTCCAGAGGATAATCATTTAAACCCAGACATTCACTTGAGTTCAACCAACCTGGGCTTGTTGAAGTTGGAGCACTCGTTGTAATAGTTGGAACAGAAACTGAAAAAAAAAATCCAAGATTTAAAATTGTACCCAGAGTCACCAAACATCACAAATCTTCAGACAAACTTGAAATCACCTACTCCTGGTCATCTATCAGCTCAGTTTGTTCAAAAGACCGGTTCTGTTAAACACATTATTTTCTTGCAAGAAAGAACTTGCTTTGGAGTATTGATTTATTTAATGGCCCACAATTGAATGCTGGCTCTATTTCATGGAAGATTATCATTCTGTATGAAATGTCTTCAAATTATATAATGTAAAGAGATTTTCATTTATACATTGGACATATTCCCACATGTACCTACCTGTTCCCATTGTAGCCTACACATTTGGTTTGGAAAGTTCCCCAGCCACCAGTACAAATTAAAGTGGAAGGATGTACTGATGGGTTGTATCAATTCTACAAGTAGTCTTTGACTGACAGCAGTAATGGAGCTCAGAATTTATGTTGTAAGTCATTACAGTCATAAGTTGAGACACCCATGTGACTGGACCTTATTTTATGAATTTTTCTACAGTGATTAAGTGAACTCTACAATACGTAAGCAAATCCATGTATTTCTATGGGTATTGCCAGAAACATGCTGAAAACAACTGGCAAAAAAAGTTATAAAATGTGATCACATAACTGTGAAACACTGCAACTGACCATAAAAGGAGCTGATTGCCAAGCACCCAAAATGTGTTCATGTGACCATAGTGATGTTTGCAGTCATCAGAATTCCAGAATCAGGTAGTAAGTACTGTGACTTTGGGGGAGTCTGTCGTAAATTTGAACAGTCACAGGCAACCAGTCATTAAGTGAAGGCTACACATATGTCGGGATGGATACATTTGAATACAGTCCTATGGAAGTTATTGTTATTTGTTTAATTTGTTACTTAATCTTTTTTCTATAGCACTTTCTTAGGTTAAGGTATCACAAAACAATGTGTTTGCAATTCAGATAAATTAATTGTTAAAAAAAGACACCATTAGTGAAATTGCAATATTTGCTATAAAATATATCAAAAGCGGGAAATCTGCATTCATTTATTTACATACAAGTTATCTATTAATTACATTTGCAGGATTTTTAGGTTGCTCCATTCAGAATCAAAACTCAGTGGATACCCCACTCCATAAGTTGTATGGGAACGGTAACCTTTGGGAGCCATCACAGAGGATATTTTGTGAAAGCCACCCACCCACATTCTTCTGGAACTCAAATCTAATCTGGACAAATAGTTTTTGAGATGAGAAAGCACTTGTGATATGTAAATTAGGAAAGCTTTTGATTAAGAAAATGAATTATGAAAAAGTTGTAAACCTGCATTTGCTTCTGTATGCCTGAATCTCTTGATAAAAAAGAACAAATAGCACTGGAGATGCTTTCCAAATTGCCATGCAATGTGAGTCATGGAAATGTATACATTATTCCTTTAATTCTTACATTTTCCCTTCCTATCATTAATATATACTGTTACAGAATTTTTATTAGTATATTTTGAGGGGGTTTGAAGGTAAAAATGAAGAAGCATTCCTAAGATCAGAAATTGTCCATTTGATTCTCAAGCGTTCCATATCTGAAGGAGAAGGAGAATCGAGCCCAAGAGACATTTGCAAACTCACAATTTCCAAATAAAGAAAAAAGTAGACTTTACACAGAAGGTACAGAAGACAAGCTGCTTGTGTTGTCCCCTGCTTTCATGGATCGTAAAAAAAGTGATTGAGCATGTAGCTTATTAAATGCAGAGCCAGCTGAATTCTGTGCTAGAATGGGAAATAAATTCATTTCTATATTTAAGTGCTTAATGTCTCTCAACAGCTGCTGACAATTGAAGCATTGCCTGTGGTGTTCAGTGCCAAGTTGTCATTACCCTAATGATTTGTCTATTAAACTATTCTAGATTTAACACAACAATATTTTGTAAGCTGCAACCTAGAAACTTTTCTAATAAAAAATAGAAGTCAGTTTGTTTTATGAAAATTAGAAAATTTGATTCCTTAGGTATCATAAAATTCTGCACATTATTTTGCATATGATTTTTCACATTACAAAATAATTGTTGTAATGTGCAAAATCAATAGCGCCTTCAACTTTCCCATCAGCCAAAAAATACTTACTGCTAATGTAAGGAGTAATTGTGGAAGAAAATGTAGTAGAAGTAAGAGTGACAGTAGGTGGCTCAGTAGTCAAAGTGGTCTTGGTGGCGGAGGTTACTGGGGTGCTGGAGAAAGTAGAAGTTGCATTTGTTGGCACACTGGGAACAAAAGATGTGCTTAGACTTGTTTTCCAAGTAGTGCTTGGAGAAGACGAAATGGAGATGTTAACTGGTCTTGTAGTGGTAAGAGAGGACATGCTAACTGAAGTTGACTCTGTGGAAAAAGAGACCGAAAAGACAGAACTTAAGAGATGAGAAGTTGAGAAAGTTGTCCTCAGTGGTGTTGAGAGATCTGTCTCCCAACCTGTAGAGAGGAAATATCTAAGTTACAGATACTTGTCAGAATGGGAGAATGAACTATTGCAAATATGGTACCAATAAAACAAGAAGCCAGGAAGGAAAAATGAGGCATTGTAAAGCATGCAAAACATTTAAACAATACAGTAGACAAAAATTTGCATTAAAGCATTCTGGGAATTGCAACAAACATATTTCTTAAACACATTATCAAGTAAGCAATGTGGAGAAAATATGCAGAGGACAATGAAATAAGGGGAAAGTAACTTACACCATTGAAAACAAATGTAATCTAAATTATACAACAAATCCTACACAAACTATTTCCTATTGAATCCCAAATACTGCAAAATAATAACAGAGAATCGTATTTCCTTTATGGCCTCAGTAGTAAAGGTGGGAATTGAAAATTGTGCCACTCACAGTGAAAAGGAAAACATGTGATGAAAGAGCCACATAAAAATAACAAATTACATTGGTCATCAATTTTTTTTTTCAAATGCTTTGCTTCCTGAAAAACTGTTGGTGATTATGATAGGCTCTTTCAAACTGAAATATAAACTCAGGAAGGAAGGAAGGAAGGAAGGAAGGAAGGAAGGAAGGAAGGAAGGAAGGAAGGGAAGGGGAAAAATGAATTAAAAGTCTGATGCATTAACTGAAGGCAAGGTAATTAAAAAAGAGCTGAGGAGCCTAGGCTAGAAGACACTTGCTTGGGTGTATGTGTGTGTGTCTGATATAGATGCACAAAGGGGGCCCAGACGACTCACATTTGAGTTGAAGGAGACAAAGTCCATGTAGTTAGGATGGTGGATAGGAGTTTTCTAAGAGGGTTGTTGAAAGAAGATACCAGAAAAGGGAGGAAAGGGATTTATGCCTATGCTGTGCAAAGGCATTTGTGAGAGAAAGATGCCATAAAGAGGTACTGAACATGACAGCACAACTTGCCACTGGTATTATTTATAGCTGTTATGGTTGGTGGCAAACAGGCCAGAGTACTATAGTT
>JANHJO010001319.1:89818-100639 GCA_032468235.1 Pseudoxyrhopus heterurus | reverse complement strand
TTATTATTATTATGAATTATTATTATTAATTATTACTCAGCGCAGACCCATGATCTCCAAGCAAAAGGATGTTTTATTTGGCACAGCAGACCAACTCAATGGCAAGAGCCAACTTCCCAAACCAATTTTCTTCTGGAAATGTAAAAACAAAAATAAAAAAAATAACAATGCTAAACTGGAGTCCCTACTGGACAAACAGATGTTAATAATAATGGGGGGTGGGGGGGGGAGATGCATTTCCTCTGCTGTTTATAGACAGCAAATGGACGGTTTTGCAATGTTTTAATACATCGGAGGAGAGCTCTGTCTTTCGGGATGCGATTTTTATGGAAGGTGCTTTCTCAGTCTACCGTTTCCGTTCGTTTCCTGTGCTCCAAGAACACATTAATGGGGCATTCTGGCACGCTTCGGATAACCCACAGGTTGCAACAACTGTTGTGTTTGGGGGAAAAAAAAAAAAAAGTGAGGATAGCTATCAGAGGAAACATAGTTTTTCTGCTGTCGGTACAATAAGGGCAGCGACGTTCTGCCTACGGGGATAGTTATTCATTTTATATACTGGTGGAATCAGGAGAGGTTCAAGATCTGAAAAGCAAGAAGGTTAAGGGTATTAGCATTCAGCTACGAGTAGCGACCTACTGATAAAAATCGCTGAGTAAAAATAAACCATGAAATTATGTAGCTGGTCAGATTATCCCCGTGTCTCAGCTCATTTCTCTTCCTTTATCCCTCCTCCACTTGTTTTCTGAGCACCTGTTGAAGGGTGACCTCACCTCTACACCTTGAGATTCAGACATTTTACAAAAACGGCTTTTTAAACAAAAGCCAGCTGTTTCTCATCTGTTCTACAGGGGAAACAGGCAACAGGACAGTGCCGGACAAACGTTAACTCAGAGGCATCCATTATTCTCCAATAACTTTCACACACACACAGCTGTACAACAAATCCCCCCCCCCCATATATAGAAAAACACGGATCAGGGGCTAATATGAAATTAAAACTTGGAAATGGAATACTAGTAGTTTAACAATGCGCCTAATTAGGTCGTTGGAAATGAATGAAATCATTGTATTAGGATTTTAAGTGTCTTTAAAAATAATGATTGGATTCCCCTTTTCCCCAATCAACAACACAAGCCTTAAAAAAAAAAAAAGATCTTAAGTGTATGATATAATTACACAGAATTAGTAATACTAACTAAATTAGTTAATCCTTAAACATATAAAATGATTTGCTGCAGTTGCTTTTAAAATGCTCATTGTAGTAAGATGCTCGTTGCCTTTTGTGAAAGAAGCCTTTTAATAAAAAAAAGCAGAATGATTACAATAACTACTTGTATTGTTATGATAATGTTAAACAGGATATATGAAGAGATTCTTGTATTAATTTGTTGAAGATGCAGCCTTTAAAATAATTTTAAATTGTCTTCTTCTTTCGATTTGGATACAAGTGCCAACGTGCCTCCTAACTGCTACGATATTTCCTAAGGGTGAATTATAAATTAATCTAATGTTGATGTTTAAATAAAACATGTCTACTACCATGTGGTTTTCCTATATGTTATCATGCTGAAGAACGAGGCACATTAACAGCGGCTTAAGTACTAACTAAAAAGCAGGTTAGATTTAAGGATGTCGTTCCACAAACAGAATAAATTCTATTCATAGCATCCTAGAATGCCTCCTAAAATGAAATAAGAAATGACTTTTGCTGATTTTACATTCTCCGTAAAGTTTTATGAACCATTTTTCATTGCTCTGGATCCAGTTTTGGGGTGGGAGAGGTTGCAAATGAGGGCACAATTTAGATCTGAGGACTCTACTAAAATGACTCATGTATTCCCTAAATTTCATTTTCTGTCATACTCAAAATTGCAATTTGACACTCTGGAAGGGCTTTGAAGGGAGGCTGTTATAGTCGTCAGTTCTCTGAAATGCTATTTGCCCCAGTATAAATGTCAAATTATTAGACTCTTCTTCAAAAATTATACTTGGTGCACCCTCAACTTCTGAGTTAGGTAGACAGCAAGCCAAAATATTGGCCCTTTTGAGAAGATGCTTCAGTATGTTACTATATACTGCATTGCCATGGTTTTTACAGTAGATACCAGGTAAAAATATTTTCAGTTATCCAGACTAGCTATTCTCAGAATAACAGTCACACTTTTCAGTAGAAGCCATGGTGATATCATGCACATCATTTATGCAGATGACATAAATTATGTAGTTTATGTCGGTCATATGATCAGGTGAGTGATGTATAATATGCAATGTATACCAGGGCTGGATGCGTCATGCGTTGGCCACGCCCGGTTTAGCGAAAGGGAAAAAAGTCCCGATATATCACGTGACGCCACCATGACAACGTGAAATGTTTTTGCACAAATGGTATAAGTCAGGGGTGTCAAACTTGCGTCAATTCCAATGAGCTTTCTAAAGTCATTATTTCAATGACCCTAGGTAACCAGGCATCTTGACTGCTACGGCCAAAAGCATGCACAATGGGTTGCATGCATGGCACACATCAGAATCACTTAAGGGACTGGATGGCAATGCAATTAGTGAGTAGAGATTGGACAGCTAGTATACCGAGTCAGGTAAAAAGAGAGTAAAGTAATGATTTATAGTCCTGGCTATTCAGAGATAGTCTCCGAATAATAGGGGGGAGGCTATCAGAATTACCCTATTCCATTTTATGTTTGGTGTGGAAAAAAAGATTAAAGGCACAGTCCTGGAAGCTCACCATCTATAAACTAAATGTTTCTGGGAACTAGTTAGCTGCTTTCTTTCAGAGAAGCTTGTCATTGGAACAAGGACTGTTACAGGAATGAGCCTGTGGCTAGTAATTAATCCTGCAATCTTTTGAATGGTAGTGCAAGTAAATATGAGTTAAAGGCTGTGAACAAGAATAAGCCATAATTTAATACTCTCACCGAAATCCCAGAAATGATTCTATTACAGAGGTTAAAGAACGCTTGGCTTAGAACTGCAGTACTATCATTTATGCTTACTGTATTAAGATAAAAGGGAAGTAACTCCTCCCATCCACTTACTCATCTGTCTCCCTGCCCAAAGAAATGGAAAAGAAAAAAGGACAGATGAGATGAAAATTATCATTTGGAGGGAAAAAAAAAGAGACTTCCTTTCACATGAAGAAAGTATTAGGAAAATGTAACTGTCAATATAGAAAACGTATTTTTACCATTTGATCAGCAAATAAATAAATAAATAACCCTGCTTTCCCAAACAGCTTGTATAAAGAGTAGATTTAATGCAATTAGACAGAAAAACAGAGGAGGGAGTTTAACAACGTCACCAATACCCAAAATTGGGTTAAAGTTGGGAATAAAATTGTTGAAAATTAAATATGAAACCCAGGATTGCACAAGCAGAGGGAAACATTCCAATGAATTGCTTCCTTCCTGACTCCGTACCCATAAAAAAAAAAATGCCTCTCCCTATGTTTCTTTTGGGGAGCTACCAAATATTGTGAATTATGGGTTATGGTACTGTGGTGAGATAGGGGCATTTTGAATTTAAAAATAAAATAAAAATCATCTTCATTGTTCTGAAGAGGCTTATGAGGACTGATCAATCAGGAAGAGAGAAGGTCCTGAATCCTAGGAGAAAACACCTAAAGAAGGATGGGTACATTTAGTTTGAGAAAAAGAAAATTGAGGGAAACATGAACAAAGGTCTATAAAAGTCTAAAAACATTGCCATGTGCAAGTGGGATAGGTCTTATCTTTTTCTAAAAGTGAGATTGGGACAAAGACTAACAGATTAAATGAAAATATAGTAGATGTGAAAGAATTTCCTGATGGTAAGAAATATTAAGGGAGTAGGAAAGGAGAAAATATACCTGCAAATGAGTTTGTGGCTATCTATCAGGGATTGATTGTGGAAAAGTGTACCAATCATATAACCGGACTCATTGATGTGAAAGTACCCCTTTGGCCATTCAAGTTTTCTAATTTGAAAGAGAAAATAGGTTAAGAGAGTGGGTTTCGGTGTGACAAGACAAAAATAATAACAATAGGGGGGTGGGACATTTGCAAATGTTTGCTTTCTATTCTCATTGGGTACAATTTTGGGAGGTTAAGTCAGAGGCATCATTCTTTTCATTCTCTTTAATGCAGGGCTGTCAAACTCCCGGCCGGCGGGTTGGATGCGTCACGTGCTGGCCACACCCACGCCCGGTTTAGCCAAGGGGAAAAAAAAGTCCCGATATGTCACGTGACGACGCCACGACGATGGAAGTTTGACACCCTTGCTTTAATGTTGTTGTTGTCGTTGTTACTCAATAATAAAGTACAGCACATTGGCTTTGTCAGCCCTGGGGTTGGTTATCTGACTAAAAAATAAAAATATCTTTCTGTAAATTTATAATCTAGGCAAAAAACAAACACGGCACTTTTGATATATTTCTCCTCCCCTAACCAAGAGGTCCGCAGCTGACGAAGGAAGAAGGTGTACAGTGGGCAAAGAAACTCCGCCAGTCCGCTCTGAACAAGCTTCCGGTCCATACCTCCCACTGATACTTTATTTACTGCAGCTGGCCAACGTTTTATTGCCTGTTTCATGTATTAAAATTCAAATGTGGAAAACATTACCAGTGTCCTGCTTGATTTTTTTTCTCCCTCCCCATTCAACTTCCTTTTCAGCATGGAATGTATCAAATGGTCAAAGGCTAACTTAAGACTGACTCTACTCAAAAACTATTTCCTTTGTTCTCGTGTTTTTACTTCAAAATTCAGACCAGTTTTCCACAAAGGGAAAAAAAATAATAAAAAATAGCAGCAGCCCTGATGTTTTTTTCGCAAGTTACAGTTTCAGACAGGGAGGAACATGGCTGGTGAATGATCAAGAACCTCGGAGTTTTTTTTTCTCTTTTAGGAGAAAGAAAAAGTGACATTTGCAAAACAGTTACGGTGACAGGTATTTTTCTGGGTGAGGGGACTGGGGTGGGGGGAGAGAGGATTTCCAACATCTTTTTTTTTTGGTTCTGATGTTTCCATGTTAAGTGTTCATTTGTTTTATCCTCCTTTATTACTTTATGAATTTCATATCAGCAGGAGAGATCCTCAACAGCAATAGAGCTTCATGCTTTATTTGTGGTGTAATCAACAATCAATAACCAAACCAAACCAAAGCTACGAATAAGTTTCAGATAATGCTTCTGTTTTTGGAGGAAGTCAAACTCATTGGTCAGATATTTCCATGAATGCTATATATGTGCAGCAGACTTTTCTAGGGTTCCCTTCCCCGCCCCCAAACTTTCTTCAGCTACATCTGGCATATAAGTACATAAGAGGGAAGTATATATTTATGGAACAACTCTCTCTGAAGTGATGCCCTGGGTGCATGTTGCATCAGTTTAACATATGCAAAGCAAAGGGGAAAAAAAATGAATACCAAAGGGAGGGTGGGAGAAAGAGAGGGAGGGGGACCCCCTCCTTTTCTCTCTTGATTGAGAGCAGATATACAGGAATAGTTGCAAGTCACATACAGTATCTGGCTTTTAATAGAGCCAGATTTCTACATTAAAGGCAGTATTATTTGAATGTGATATGGTATATGTGACAGAATTTCCCCATTGCTTCCTATTCTATATATCCAAGAGCACTGAATACATCTTTTGATAGATGACAGCAAAGGTAGCGTACGTTACAATCCAAACATTGGAGAACATTCAGGCCATGCTACAAAGGAACAGAGTCTGTATCCAATAGATCAGGGGTGTCAAACGCAAGGTGGTGCTTAGATCTGGACCACGGGACCACCCTGGAAACAGTGAAGGACCGGCCCGCGGTGCCTCTGCCAGCAAAAACGGACCTGCGTGCGGCCCGCGTGAGCTCCATTTTCGCTGGCAGAGTGCTGCAGGAAGCCGTCGCAGCTGAAAACGGAGCCTGGAAGGGCTGTGCACAGCCCTTGCGGGCTTTATTTTCGTTGGCAGAGGGCTTCAGGATGTCGAGCTGGCCACACCCACCCATCATGCCCACTCAGCCCCCCAAGGTCAAACACAACCCTGATGCGGCCCTCAATGAAATAGAGTTTGACACCCCTGAAATGGATGATTCAATGCATGGTCCGAATTTTTGGTGGGGAGAGATCAAATAGGTATCTTTCTCAATGATTAACTAGAAGCAATCAATTTTCAGAATTATGTTGTTCATAAGCATCAATGATCCACTTTTAACTTTTAATAAGGCATTGCTTAGGGAGGGGTTAATTTTCAGAGGTGATCTCTGCAGAGTTCCTTTATGGAAATGGTCCTTTCTTCTCATTTTTAATAACAAAGCTATGGTAGTTAATAAATAGCCCCAAATTTCACATTTTTTCCATCCTGGTATGATTTAGGAAACCGAATACATCACCAAACCTGACTTGGAACTATTGAAGCTGGACAATCTGTGAAGCCTTTGGACCATGAAAATTAAGCTTACGTTGGAATAACAAGTATGGAAGGCTAAGTGCATTATTTACTCGTTCAGTTGTTTCCAAGTATAGTTTCCAGCCTTTCTCTTAGCTCAGAATTTCCCAACCTTCTGGCGAGGGGTGGGTGGAGAGAAGGGATTGTTTTGTGTGAGTGCTTACGCAAGTGGGGATGTGCACTAAAGCTCCCCCACCACTTCTGCAGCCTGGGGGCTGAGGACCCCTGCCTTAGCAAACTAAATGCATAAAGAGTATTCCATTGCTATATATCAGGATATTAATTTCTGGTGAGAGCAATACCTCAAATGGGTGCCTTTTTCAGGGTCTTCAGCATTCTTTCCCATTTTTTGATAATACTTGTTCAGAATTCCCCAGCCTACATATCCAGTGAAACTGAACAGGTGCAAACTGTCTGTGACTAAAGAGACATTTAGATAACAATAAGAATGCAAACTGCTCTATTACATGTTTTATATTCTCTCAGAGCTGTAGTTTTCTACGATGCTGCTTATAAGAGATTTGTTATTTATCTCAGAAAAACAAAAAAGGGAAATGAATCCAACAAGCTAGCCAGTGAATGCCTGCTGAATCAGATAATTGATTGAAATGATCAGCAAGACCAAATCTTTAATATATATATATATAAACAGCTAAAATGGACTAAAAGTGGCCAAATTTAGATTAAAAACATATATTCTAGAAATCTGTAATGATTTGAGCGATTAAATACAATTTCAGACAGGTGCCATTATGAAGCATATCAATATAATTTATCCTCAGTTTTTTTAGGATTCTATAATTTCTCTTTGTAGATAATTCTTTCCTTACTAGAGCACTTAATAATACTAAAGATCACGGGTGTCAAACTCGCCGCGTCACGTTGCCGCGTTTGACCATGGAGATACTGCAACAATTGTAAATGTGGCAAACGGTCAGAAGTCACTTTTTTCAACCACAATCAGGGTCAGTGACATGGCGAGGGGCATATCAACTTGACAGATAGAAAAAAAAATCCCATAGCAACATCAAATTGCCCCAGTAGATATTCACAGCAAACCTATCTGGGTTATTGAGAATGACCATTCAAGCACATGATAGTTTTTTTTTTTGATAGATGTCTAATTGTTGGTTTCATATTGGAATCATAAATAAATTAACCAGTTGATTATATTCAGCATTTTGTTGAGAACAGACATCCATACAGAAACCTCCCCTCATTTCTTATTTCTAAATGTGTTAGAACTTTAAATTTCCAGAATTCCTACTCAGCATGACCAACAGATCACCATACATACATACATAAATGCACAAAGTACTTTTTCCTTTATTTCTATAAGCTTCCAAACAGAGGTTACTTAAACAAAATGTGGACATTAATATATCCTTCCTTATTATCTTAGTTTGTGATTAAAAGTCTTAGTTTTAACCTAGTTCTAGTTTTGACCTAGTGAAACCTAGTTCAAATAACTAGGTTATTAGCAATAAACTCCTTGTATTATTTTTAAATAAACCAAAATCTTTTACCCTCAGATGCTCAATAATTAATAACAACAATAATAATGTCATCCCACTCTAGAGAGATCTTATGATTATGTCAGAAATCTTGATCACTATGAGAACGTTATTATTTCACTTTCTTTAGACATATAAAAACATGTATACCATGGAATTTCTCAATCAAATTAAAATTATCAGAGTAAGTTTTCATCTGAAATTTGCCAGGTATTTATCATCCAAATAAATTAGGCAGGATATTTCCATAACCCAAACTCTAAGAAGTAATATTGAAGAGGAAGCTGATTTATACATGTACTGCAGATACATGGATTATATCTAATTACTTATTTTTAAGATTATCTATCCTGTTTGACTCATAACACTGCAATAATGCATGTTAGCTGAATTCAAATACAGCATGCTAGTTCGAAAAGTGAAAAGGTAAAATAAATAATCAACATTATACAGTTTGCTATTCCAACTGAAACAATAGATGCACATGCCAGTTTTGTATCCCACCGTTTCAACCCAATTATTCTAAATAAAGAAATTAAGATGGCATTAGGAGATTAAGTGAAGGTCGCAAGAATGGATAAGAGAGATTTTTGGTTTCTTAAGCATTCTACTCTGTACTAATAAATTGGATGTTGAGATATTATCCCAAGCCAACTGTTTTTTCTGAGCAGTTCCTATATAAATGTGGTCAGTTTTAAATGCTCAGGCATACTTTGGATACATGGCAAAGTGATCAGTGAAATTGCTTGACAAAGAAGAACAAAATATGAATGAAAAGCAATGGTAAGAAAGGGTAAGGAAGAACAAGGCCTTAGTCCTGCAGACTAGAACATCTCCATTTCAGACATTAGTTTAACATGTAGGAACAAAACCTGTTTCAGTTTGGTGCAAAGGGAACCAAAGTTAACTGGTTCACAGGGGATGTGTGGTTGAGATTCATGTTTCCAAAGTGCAGAAAATGTATGTGTTAAAAGGCAGTTGCTCCTCAGGAACCCACAGCAGCAAGCATAACTTTCTCTCCTCCAATTTTTCCACATTGCCCTTGAAGTAGATTAGGTCAAGAAAGAGCGATGACCCCTTTGAGCTTCCCTGGCTGGGTATAGACTTGAATCTGAATTTCAGAAGTTCTAATCCAACACCTTAATCACTGTAACACTTTTGCAGTCAACAAGATAGGAAGTCTCCCTCTCAAGCTCCTAGCCAATAATATATTGTAATGATGTGTGGAATGACTTTGGGAGGAGGGAGGAAGAGATGCTGTCTAGGGAATGACCAACTAAAGAAGGCCTAGCCTGAGGTTGCATAAAGGGCAGTGAAAAAACCTCAGAAAGAAACCTCCCTATTTTCTCAGTCTGTAAAAGAGACAGTAGGAGATTTGTACTTTCAGACTTACAAGGTTCTGTAAATGCAGCCTCACAATAGATGAGACTTAGCTCATCTTACGGCAGCTGTCTAGGTTGCCTGAAGGTTGTTTCCTGCTTTCCCCCCTTCTCTTCTTGCTATCCAAGGCCATATTTTCATCTCTGTTTGCAGATTTCAGCTGGTAGGTTAATTCTAGAAACATACCTAAGGATATTCTTTTGCATTTCCCCCCATCTTGTATATGTGCCAGACATAGAAAGAAGCCAAATATATTTCAGCTAAAAATATTTCAGAGATAGATTTTAGGAAGGACTAATGCAACAGATTAGCAGCTTCTTGCTAAGCAGCTTCTTAAAGCATGGGGTGAACGTATTCTAAGAATGATAAATTCTATAACTAAAAAAAAAACACCAATACAAGAGAAATCAAGAGATGCATTTTAACATATATTGTGGAAAAGTAATTATTATTTATGCAATAGAAATAATAAAGGTAGCTTTAAGTACTACACTGCCTTTCTACACTTTTTGCTATACAATTTGGGATGAATACCCTTTGAATGGTGTGGGAGTAGGAATGGATTTCCAGAGGAAAAATTGCAGACTACAGGAACCAGGAGCACTTCTCAGGTGATCCTGAGGACACAGATAAACCTCCAAGTGCTTCAACGACCCTCTAAAAGCATGCAAATGACCAGCTGTCTGCAAGGAATATAAATCCTTCCATTTCCCTACCATCCTGTCAGAGCAGAAGAAGATTCTTGGATGAGAAGCGAAACGCCTTCCAAGAAAAAACAAGGAAGTCCAGTTGCCTCCTGAAAAAGCACCTTCGGAACACTTCCCATAACCTTGCAAAGAAGCCTGGATACTGGTTAGTCCGGGTAGTCGCCAAGAATCCAGAGTCACTCAAGGCAATAAAGAAAATTGGAAATAAGCAAGAAATAAAGTCCAGTTATAATTCAGTTCAAATACTTTCAAAGCATGGATGGAGTGTTTTCATGTTAACCGCAACCCTCCCTCATCTTTTCAGAAGCGGCTTCCAATATTCAACAAGCAATGATGGTTTAAAAAAAAAATGCAACTGCCTTACAAAAGGCAGGACCTTCCTTCAAGGTGTGGTGGTTAAGGTGTTGGCCCAGGAAACGGGAGTTCTAGTCCTGCGTTAGGCATGAAACCCAGCTGGATGATTCTGAGCCAATCACCAGGAGACGGCGAGTTCCAATTTTGCTTTAGGCATGAAACCCAGTTGGATGATGACTTTGGGCCAGTCAGTTCCAATCCTGCCTTATGCATGAAATCCTGTTGGGTGTCTTTGGGCTCACTACTCTCAGCCCAGCCCACCTCACAGGGTTGTTGTGAGGAATATAGAAGGAATATTACACGTGCCTACTATATAGCAATAGCAATAGCACTGTATTTATATACCGCCTATCGGTGCTTGCAACCCTCTCTAAGCGGTTTACAATGTCAGCATATTTGCCCCCCAACAATCTGGGTTCTCATTTTACCGACC
>JANHJO010001319.1:48107-58249 GCA_032468235.1 Pseudoxyrhopus heterurus | reverse complement strand
AAGAAAGAAAGAAAGAAAGAAAGAAAGAAAGAAAGAAAGAAAGAAAGAAAGAAAGAAAGAAAGAAAAGAAAGAAAGAGCATATGTCTAATTTACCCCACATGTTGCTGGTGGTGATTTGGACTTAGGGGAAGAACGGAGGTATGCGGGGTGGGAGCTGGTTGAAGGGGAGGGAGGAAGATGATGAAAAGACCAGCACCACAAGTGAAGCACATTACCAGCCCAGAGTGGAAAGGGCCGGAAGGAAAACCCACCCACCTCACCCTGCGTTTATTCTATCAACCTGCAATTGCAGCAATCAAAGCCATATGTCGGCTCTTCCAGATCTTTCTCACAGGACAAACATGCAAAAGGCCTAGGGCCTGGCGTTGCCATCAAATAGTAATTGATACCATATGAGCCGCGGAACAGAAAAAGCACATGCAAACCCCCCCCTGCCCCACGAGAGAGGTATGAAATTGCAGGTCCCGCTGAGAGGCTGAGTGCACCGTGCACCATGGAAAACAAGTGTACGCAGCTACAGTAACCACCTGCAAGTCAACGAGACCGAAAGGAGTCCCTGGCAAAGAGGAAACCCTGGAGGTTTTGACGAGAGGTTAAAGATCACGGGAGGTTAATGAAAAGGGTTGTTTAGCACCCCAGAAAATGAAGGAAGGTGTAAGGATGAACACAAGGGTGGGAAGGCTTGCTGGGATGGGATGCACCCTGTTTTCTAATCGCAACATGTTTTTTTTTCTAGAAGGATCTTGTGCTGAGAAAGAAAACCGTGTGTTTGTGTCCGGGGAGGAAGTATTTTTTCCTCCGGTGGGACCAGCCTATCAGGGTAACCTGGTCTACCCAATTAAGGGATGGAGCATCCTGCTTCTGTTTTTTTTAATTTTCTTATTTAATTTTCAAATTTGTCCTTCTGAAAAAAAAGAAAAGAAAATTATCCCTCCTGAAATAATACAACATTCATTATGAGAAGAAAGGGTCTGATGTTCAAAATATCTTTATGGAAACCTCTTCACAGAGATGGTTCAAAGTTGATTTAGAAGGGATAAAAGGGATATTATTATTATTATTATTATTATTATTATTATTATTAAAACTTCTAGGCCGCCCAACGAAGAGTCCTTCGGGAGTTGGGCGGAATACAAATATAATAAAATAAATAAAATAAAATAAACTCCCAAAGGACTCTGGATAAAGGATAAAAAGATCAAGATGCTACCCTAGTGTTTGTCTATTTGATACCAATGAACAGGTAGCCCACGTCTCACGACTACAATTGAGCTCAAAATTTACGTTGCTAAGCGAGACATTTAAGTTAGTTCTGCCCCATTTTACGACCTTTCTTTGCCACAGTTGTTAAGTGAATCGCCGCGATTAAGTCAGTAACACGGTTGCTAAGTGAATCTGGCTTCCCCATTGACTTTGCTTGCCAGGAGGGTGCAAAAGACGATCACATGACCCCGGAACACTGCAACGGTCATAAATATGAATCAAGTTGCCAAAGCCTCAGAATTTGGTTCATGTGACCACGGGGATGCTGCAATTGTCATAAGTGCAAAAAACAAGCGTAACTCGTGTTTTTCAGGGCTGTCACAAAATGAATGGTTATAAGTTGAGGCCTGTCTGAAATGAGTCAGGAACGGACAGAGTCTTTCTTCCCTACCTTCAAAACCCAAAAATCTCCTTCCAAGGTGAAACGCATAGCTGGAAAACACACCACACATCTGCCCCTCGCTATTAGTCGCAGTTCTATCACCATTCACTTCTACCCAAACAACAGCCAGATTCTAAACATACCCTAAACATTAGCAGTCTCGTTTTTTTTTTCTTATCCCACTGTATATTATATCTTAACTCCACAGATCAAGTCAACTTAAAATATTTTCCAGATGGAACAGCTAAATTCTACATCTTGTGAACGCCCAAAGTTAAAAAAAGGTCAGCAAAATTAAAAAAAGAAAGAAAGAATTCAATAGAGCATGATGTCATCCTTGTGCAGCAATGCTCATTCCACTACAGTAATAATGAAAATTGGACCTGCGTAGCATCTTTTTGTTTCCCCCCCCCCGTTTGTTTTCCCATTTCTTCGGTTAATACGTTATTTTTGTGCCACCCCCAAAACCACCATCGTCAGAATGTATCTTTGAAATTGTCCAGGATCTGTTTCAAACCTTTAACCTAGTTATCGTCCTCCTTCACATTTTGTCGCAATTTAATCCTGACTGCTTTGAAGAAACCATAATTTAAAGTGAGACTCCCAAACTGAGTCCTTTGCCATTTTTTTCAGAGCTCTAACTAGCATGGTTAACGATCAGGCATTGTAGGAACAATTTCCTAAGAGGGAAGGTGGGGTAAGAACTATCAGTGCCAGAGAGACATGAAGGTGTATGCATGGAAAGGAAATGTTAGCTTTTTATTCTCCATGCTACACCACTGTCACAATTTGACACTAGCCCAGGGGTCGGCCATCTTTTTCATTCAAAGGGCCACTTGGGCCCATTTCCCACAGAAAAAAAAAAGCTGGGGGTCACAAAACCTGGGTCGGCATGTGCGCTGGCGAGCTGCTCTTCCGGTTTCCGGCGCTCCTGCATGCGCGAAGACCAGTTGGCCGATGCACATGTGGGCGCCGGAACCCGGAAGAGCAACAGGTGACAGCTGCCGTGCCCAGAGAGATGGTCTGTGTGCCACTTCCGGCACACGTGCCATAGGTTTGCCATCACGGACTTATGGCAAGCCATAAGTAAGCCATGATGGGCCTGGACACTCTTTAGAGAACCTGGTCCTTGGTCTTTTAGGGCACAAACGGAACAAAATCATACTATAGTCCTCATCTAACAAGTTACAATGCCCTTCCCCACAAAAGTTACTTCTAACCACTCCTCGAAGTTACAACTGCTGCAAACCCACACCAATGGTCACATGATCGCATTTCGGGTGGTTGGTAACCAGTTTGCATTTATGCCATGGTGGCGCAGTGGTTAGAATGCAGTACTGCAGCTACTTCTGCTGCCTGCCGGCTGCCTGCAATTTGGCAGTTCAGATCTCACCAGGCTCAAGGTTGACTCAGCCTTCCATCCTTCCGAGGTGGCTAAAAAGAGGACCCAAATTGTTGGGGGCAATAAGCTGACTCTGTAAACTGCTCAGACAGGGCTGGAAAGCACTATGAAGCTGTATATAAGTCTAAATGCTTGTTGTTGCTATGATCGGTTGCAGCATCCTGCCAACACATGACTGATTAAGAGTGGCATCTCACAAAGGATAATTCTACTGCACACCCTAAAAAACATCTGATTTTGGTCCATGTATATCCTGCACATTTTGAAAGAATGAGGATAGTGGTTCCTCAAGAAAGTAATATTAAAATGCAGGGCAGAAAAACCTGAAGCACACGGAGTATAGATTTCATTTTGGAGGCTAAAAGGAAAGTCTGATGATAAAAACTCCTACCCGTGGTTTCCAAAGCAATATTGCTGGGCACTTTATTACTTTTTCTTCTTTAAATTTATAACTTGTGTTGGACCAAAATTGAAGGGTTGGGAAAATTTAGCGCTAGATCATAGTTCTAGCAAGTTCCATAGTGTGTGTGTGTGTGAGAGAGAGAGAGGGAGGGAGGGGGAGAGAGAGATCACAAATAATGCTATACTAGATGGCACAAAACAAGGAGGTTCAGATCTAGTTTTGATCTCATAAGCATGAGGAAGGAAAATAAATAGGATCACAAAATAAATAGGAGAGCATATGTATTTACATAACTGATCCTTTTCAGAGTCAGCAGCATTATTCAAAGCACAGAAGAGAGTAAGAAGGAGAATGTGCAAAAGAAAATATTTGTTTCCTGCTTCTATTATTTTTTTTATAGATAACACAAAAGTGGCAAACAGATATCCTCCTCCTTCCTATTTTCCCCACAACAACAACCCTGAGAGGTGGGTTGGGCTAAGACAGAGAATGACTGTGACCCAAAGTCACCCCAGCTTTATATCAAATAAAATAAAGTCTTTAAAGGAACAGCACATTAAAAACCATTTTGATTCTGGCAAGGGTGCAACTGAGTTTGACTCAGTAAAGGGCTCAGAACTTCAGTTTTGGAGCGTGGAAAGGAAGAATGACGGAAAACAGAAATAAATGTGATGACAAACAACATAGGTGTAATTTGGCAGAAATGTGAAGTTGGCTGCCATATGCAAATTTGAATTTAAATTTAATTTAAGCTGGCATTTTTTTTTAAAAAAAAAAAGGGTAGAGAAAGTAGCAGGAGGACAGAAAAAAAGAGAAATAAAGGAAGACATGTGCTTTCCTTTCATTTTATATCAGCTATGTAAAATTTTTCTTAGCCAGATTTTTTTACAATGTTTTTTTGTTTTTCCATCTCCATATTTTGTTTACAAATACAATTTAAAAAAAAAAAAAGATATCAGGCATCTGCCTACACTCTTTCTATTCCTCACCTCTTCCTCAGAACGCCCACTATTTCTTCAGGAGAAATTTGGTCATTAGTATTAGTACAATGTGGATCAAATTAATTTTTAAAAAGATACCCTTAATTAATTGGCTTTTATCCGTTTCTGTGAAGTAACCCTCTAGGAGTACCCTGCTGAGTTTCTTCTATGTTTTACAAATATTGAATTTTATAAACTGTAAGGCACATAAAGCAGCATTTTATCAGGAGAGGCTAGGATAAAATGTCACTAAACACAGATGTGACTGCTGAAATTCTATTTATGCCCTTCTTATCTAAAGATAAAAGCTAATACTACAACTTGAATATATGGCAGAAATTACCAGAGTGTGGGTCAATATTATTTATTTGTATAATTTCCTTGAATATCAGTTTTATTGCAGAAAATGGAGTTTGTGAGACAACTGGATGGTGGAAAGGAAAGAAAAAATATTATTATATCTGCTTTATTCCTCCACAAAGGGTTGACACTTTGGGGGAGGGGGGAATATTGTGGGCTGCAAATTTGCATGCTCAAACTCATATAACTATCATAACTAAGATACTGATAGCCCTCGATTTATGCCTAGTCGCTTAGCAACCAAAGTTCTGACAGACCTGAGGGGTACTTACAACCCAGATTTGAAATTCCAACAGTTGGGGCTGTCCCACAGTCATGTGACTGCACTTTGGTTGCTCCGCCACCAGGATGCATTTTCAGCTGTTTGTTGTGTCCTGCAATCACGTGATTGTGTTTTATGATGGTTTCCCGGCATTTACAGTTTTCAGCAAAACCATGCCCAGAAAAATGGATTTACTTAATGACCATGGTGATTTGCTTGCCAAAAAAGGTCATAAAATCAGGCCGGTCATGTGACTGGACTGTTTTACAAGCATTATGACCGCAATGGGCAGGCTGCATTATGGTGATAACTCAAGGTTATCTCTATTCGTTGAGTAACAAGGACATAATTTGAGAGTGAGTAAACGGAGATGAGCACCTCCCCCTAGAGTCGGGAACGACTAGCACATATGTGTGAGGGGACCTTTATCTTTACCTTGGAGATGGAACCGAAGTAAGTAGACAACAGATATGTTGGAATATTATGTTTTACCTTAGAGATGGAACCGAAGTAAGTAGACAACAGATATGTTGGAATATTATGTTTTATTTTTAAGGGAAAATGCCTAGAGTGGATCCATTTTTTTTTACTGATCCACAGATTTTTACTGGTGGAATGGAGGATGAAGTTTTAATAGACTCCCTTCTCTTTCTCCAGAAGTCTAGGTCCTGATGTCTTGCAGGGAAAATCAGCGAAATAGACCTCACCCCTTCATGGTAGGCCTGATCAGGAAAGAGGACCACAAGGATTCAGAAATGCTACTTATTGTTACAGGGTACAATAACAGATTCTTGATAGCTTGTCAAAGATCGCCTCTGCTCCATCTTATACTGAGTAAAATCAAGGTTGGTTTATTTTGAGTTTGTTGTTGTGCTTTCCATTTTTACAAGGACTCAGTTGCCATTTCACCTCCTTTAATGATTTTTTTCATGCCAAGGTTGTTTCTACATCACCATTTGCCTTTCAATCAGCCGGGAATGTATGGAATCACCATTCTGCTTATAGGGGGTCCACCCCAGATAACTTACTGGCGGGTACCAACTCTGGCTCTTACTGGTTGATCAGATCGTAACTTATGACCCATAATATTTTAAATGAAAACTTATTGGAGGATTGAGTACAATTTTGGATACTACAATGAAAGAAGTGTATCAACAGTCTGAATCAGGTCCAAAGGAGAGGAATAAAGGTAGAAGAATTCAGAAGGCAAAGTTGGAAGGAGCTCAGCGTGGGTTTTTTTTTTTCAGAGCAAAAAAGATAACAATGGTCCTCTTGAAATATTTATTACACTTTCAAATAGAATTTGTTTATATATTTATTAAAATTTATTAGCCACCAACTCCAATGAATTTATCCAGAGAACATATACCTAATTGAAGAGGGTAAAAGTAGAAGAAAACGATTTTAACTAAACATTAGGGGGAAAAGATCTTGAAAATACGTGTGAGCAACATTAGTTTTAGACAATAATGGGATCTTTTTCCTTCAGGCTTATGTTGTGAACAGAGTCTTGACGGCCATGCATCATATAAACTAGAGATGAAGCTTTTCTGCACAGGTAGGGGGATAGACTCTGAATGAGAAGGGAAATGGGATGACAGGAGCATCAGGTGCCAAATTAGAATAATACAATGTGAAAAGAAAATGCTTACTCTATATGTCAGAGGAGATGTCAGTACCCATTAATAAATGTATCTATTAAGTCTGCTCTTATTCATGAGGGACATTTCCAAGTTAAACTAAAATAAATTATCTTTAATTAAATGGAATTGTCATCTTCCTCCTGCTATCTTCCCCAATTATTACGTCCTAATCAGTCCTTTTGGGAAAAGGCAGGAGAGGCCCATGGACTATAAATGATTTGTCTCTCCATCAAATAGTGGCACTTTTGTTTAATTGTAGGAGACTTGCACCCTGTTTTTAATAAATGGAACCAAACAAATAAGGCAAACAAGCAGGTATCTTTATGCGTCACCATCCATGTCTACAATTAAAAAACTAAGAAAAAGCAAGAGAATCAGGAAAAGTAATTTGCCCAACTGAGAACTGAATGATTTAATTTTGTCCTGAAAGTGAAGGTGACATTATAGTTGTTCTGAACCAGAATTGTTGGGAGTCAAGTGGCATATAAATAATCATTTTCAGATGATTATAACAATAATAGGCACCTTGGGTATAATCGCAAAATAACTGGGGCATCACTTGAACATCATTGGCATTGACAAAACCACCACCAGTCAATTGCAAAAGGCAGCTATGCTTGGAAGAGCTTGCATCCTGCGACAATAACTTTAAAACATTAAACATTCACATCTGCCGATTCCAGATCCTTGGGAAGGACTCGCTAGGTGGACAAAAATGCCGAATCCAGTCTGAACATCTGGCTGACTGTGCAACAAAACACAGTATATTAAACTTGAATACCGTCCAACTAACTCTCAACAACTCAGGTAGCAATAGCACTTAGACTTATATACTGCTTTACAGTCCTCTGTAAGCAGTTTACAGAGTCAGCCTATTGCCCCCAACAATCTGGGTCCTCATTTTACCGACCTCGGAAGGGTTGGAAGGCTGAGTCAACCTTGAGCTGGTCAGGATTGAGGAAATCGAACTCCTGGCAATGTGAGCAGAGTTAGCCTGCAATACTGCATTCTAACTATTACGTCACCAAGGTAAGCAATTTTCTGTGCCTTACTTAAATTATATACTAAACTGATATATTTAAACAGTACAGAACATACAGACTTCAGATGCTCTGTAAGCAGTATGATGGATCCATGCATCTGACTGAATGGGAATCCCGAGTATATATATTCTCTCAGCCTCATGCAAAAGACAGCTTCTCTACTCAAAGCCACATGTGAAACTCATCTCATACCGGATTAAACTTTTCCAGAAGAAATTCCACAGTGCCTTTGAAAAACCTGTTCGATCGTTAAACAGTTTTTACAGTTAGGAAATATTTCCCGATGCTCAGCCTACTTTTCTATCTTTGCTTCATCTTAAAGCCAGGACTCCTTATATTGAAATGATGGTTCATAAAAATTATTCACTCTCTTCAATGTTATTCTTGAATATTTGAAACACACAGGATCAATCTGCTTTCTTTTTTCTCCTCTCCTCTATCATTTTTCAATACCTCATGTGACCGAACAGGGTGGAAAAACTATCATGTGGGAGATATAGATTTCATGAAATTGTTGCAAGCCACAGTAGATTAATGGATATGGTTGGGTTTATATATAGTAAGCAAAATATTTAGATTTCCCATGCCTATAACCTTCTGATTTATCTCAAGAGGATGAAATTATATGTAATAAAAATAAAAATGGTGCTACTGTCAGATTAGAGGCCTCCTGTCAAATTCCATATTCCCTTGTAAGTGATGAACAGTTCCTCCAAGAGATTCTCTGGGATCAATCTGCAGAGATTAAATCCTGCATCCATGCTGCTACTGGTAGCATCCGTACCCTGCATCCGTGCTACTACTGATAGCTGAATTATATTAAGACTTAATTACAGTGAAAGTAGACAGGTGTTCATTATTATTTGTAGTTTTTAAGTACATACATTTTAAAAAAAGAATCCCACTCAAATCCCCTTCAGTCAATATTTGTATCTGGCTTTGTGAAAAGTTGGCATTCCAGTTAAAATGAAGAGAAAAAGCTGGGAGTACTGGAGGGCATCAAACTGCAACAGAAAGCATTTTGTTTTTTGACTATCAAAAACTAGCTGAATTCTTTACACAGCTAAAGTAATAACCTTGATATGTGATTGATTAAACAGCTAAAGTAATAACCTTGATACGTGATTGATTAAATGGAACAAAGACACATAATCACAACACATTTTGGCTTTTTACTGCATATAAATATGATCATCAGAATCCTTGGTCACCTGGCTGATGGGATGATCAGAATCTGCTGCCCTCTGCCATCCTCACACAAATGACAATTTGCAACATGGAGCGGATAAACATTTCTACAACTCTTGGTGAAAGATGTTCTTTCTGAGAGGCAAGTGTGGAAGGGGTCAGGCTATCAGCCCTTTGAGATATACCAGGCAGGAATCAGACCTTACCAAAATTACTAGAACTTCTTTGAGGTGGCCTATAACAGAATCTTACATGCCTGACCTAAGTTTCTCTTTCTCTCATTTTTATACCAAAGAGAATTAAGTTAAGGCACTCTTGAGTTTCCTTCTTACGCCTTACGTGGTCGCTAGGAATAAAAAACAATTTGATACTCACCACCAATGGAAAAAAAAGAATAATACATAAAAATGTATTTAGTATAATGTCAAACTTGTTTCAATTAGTATGGGTGAAAATAATTTTCCTGCTTACAGCTTCATATAGTATAGTATCTATCCTTCCCTCTGCAACCATATAATCTGAATATTTGTCAAAAAGATGTTATTTGTTTCAAATGAACTGAGAATCTAAATGAAATGAATAATTACTGCAAGATACACAAGCAGAAGTAATTTATTCTTCATCTCTTATTTGCTTCATTCTCTTAATAGCTCTCTGAAGAATGTTAGTAATGTACCTGTTTAACAGAAGGGTAAAGTAGGGTTGGGATATAATAAATTTGAAGATCTAAGCACCATATTAAACAACCGCTAGTATAGGATAGGAAAAGTATGATCCCTTTGAAGCTGATGTTGGAGAAAATTCCTGGAGAATTCTAGGGACAGTCAGGAAACCAAATCAATGAATCATCAAACAAATCAACCCAGAGTTCTCACTCAAGACATAAATGTTGAGGATACTTGAGGTACATTATGCAAAGATCCAGCTCTCAAAAAAAATTCTAATAGTGGAAAAGATGGAAGGAAAGAAAAGAAGAGCAGCAGGGTGAATGGACTCAAATAGAATAGAATAGCAGAGTTGGAAGGGACCTTGGAGGTCTTCTAGTCCAACCCCCTTCTTAGGCAGGAAACCCTGTACCATTCCACACAAATGGTTATCCAATCTCTTCTTAAAAACTTCCAATGTTGAAGCATTTACAACTTTTGGAGGCAGTTTGTTCCACTGATTAATTGTTCTAGCTATCAGGAAATTTTTCCTTAGTTCTAGGTTGTTTCT
>JANHJO010001319.1:23332-31476 GCA_032468235.1 Pseudoxyrhopus heterurus | reverse complement strand
GCCAAGCATCTGGATTTTGATCATGTGACCATAGAGATTCTACAACGGTCATAATTTTGAAAAACTGTCATAAGTCACTTTTTTCCAGTGTTTGTTGCAACTTTGAACGGTCACTAAATGAACTGTTGTAAGTCGAGAACTACCTGTATAATTGAGAATAAGCCTTATGGAGTTGTTCCTTCAGAGGAAACATGTGAAAACAGATCTTAAAGCTGGAAACAGATTTGTTTAAGTGCCATAAAATGATTATATTTAATTGTGAAAACATATATTGGAGCTTATTCTCTGTAGAATAAGGATGAATAATGGATTATTCCCAATACACCTTTTAAGACGTATGGCTCTGTTTTTGTACAGTTCATCAAATTCCACCGATATTAAATTGATAAGTACGTTAACAGGTATGCCTTTCCATGTTAAGCCAAAATAAAACTACGCCGAATCAAAGCAAGTTTGAGTAAGTTGAATGGAATATACTTCCATGGTAAGTGTTCATAGACGGATACCAAGAAGACTAAATCTTGATCCTTCTTGCTGCAACCGACTTCAACACTACACACACAGGATTGCTTATTTGGTAAATGGGATTACCAAAGGCAAATCTGAAGATATCATCTTACCCTTCCAGCGGTTGGATATTTAATACTACACCAAGGGTGGTTTTTTTTTTTTTTTTTTTTGCAGGTGTTAATAGAAAATTCAATTTTACATCACAACAGCTGGGATTGTTTTAAATAGCACAGCTGTCAGGATTTGAAAAAAAAAAAAACCTAATCTGAACATGGCCGCTGTGCTGAAAACTAGTTGAATGAAAACATGACCAATCTGCACATATTATCCCCTCTGCCAACCAAACTTCCGGTACGACTGGCATTGCAAAGATATCTAATAACAGGTTTCAGCCTGTTATTCAGTCATGCTTTGGCTATGGTGACCGCATGGAATTTATTGCCCATCCAGACAGGAAAAAAGGGTCACTGCCACAACTGTAAAAATTATCTGCTTCATATCTGCTTAATTCTGCATTTTTAATCACAGAAATAGAGGCGTGTAATTGCAGAAAATGGGCAACTTTGCATTAATCCGAAGCGCTAGCGTTATGTAGTCCATGCAAAAATTGCAGGCAGCACAGAAACTGTTTAACCATTATTTTTTTGTAATGGTTACACCCTCTTTCCTTGCCTATTCAGGGAAGTAATGCATTAGCTCAAAATAAATCCAAAATGGAACTAATTTTAGTACCCACAATCCTAAAACAGCAGCAATTATTCAGAGATTAAAGAAGGGTAGTAAGAGTGCTCAATTCCGAACTAATAGAAACAAGAAAACTTTTTAATTCCTATGTGAGGAGTTGCCAAATTTAACTACAGCCTAGAACTCCCACTCTCTGCGTTGAATATCTGATGTCGTGGATTGCTGAATATGCCCCTCTAATTTCCAGGGGAGCAGATTCTTCTCTACAAAATTTAACAGGGAGGGCAGAACAGGTTGATAAGCTCTCACTATCGACCTACAAAAGGAGCAGGAGGTGGGGGATTGGGGCGGGGCGGGGAAGAGGTGACAATCCAGCCTTAGAGGATTGTTGGGAGGGCTTCCAAAACGTGCAAGGAATGTTTTGAAGATGTATTTTGGATTTCACCGTTATTTAACAAAAACATGGGTAGAGAATAAGCATGGCCTTACGCTTGTGAACTGTTTTGCTCATATCGCCGAATGCATAACAGATGTTGCAGGACAGAACAAGATTATTCCCACCAGGCAAACCACAATGGAAAACTACACTGTACGGGTTACAAAGACTATGTGAAGTTCACTTCACTTTTAAGGCAGCAAATTGAGAAATACGAATTTATACAATTTTTTTTAATTAATTTCAAAAAAGACATCATTTATCTATAATGCAGAAGCCAGTGTAGCACGCCGCAAGACCAAACGGCTACGCAATGAATTGCAGCGGACATGAAATCACAATTCCACATTTAATTTTTGACAATACAACCCAGTGTTTTCAGTTCAATTTGCATCCAGGTTTACTTTGTTTAAAGCAAGGGACATGGCAAACATGGCAGTCAGTTAGTAAGTGGGCACTTCTCTATGTTTCAGCACCAGAAATTTAATAAGCAGTGAACATTACGGAAAGTATACATTTTAATTCTGAGTATGAGTTACCAACAGCTATGGACATTATTGAAAACTTCCATGCTAATCAAAGCTAGCATAATATGTGGAGAAAATTTCACTAAGAATGCAATCCTATGCATGTCTACTCATAAGTTCAATTGGATCCAAGAGGACTTCCTTCCAATTCAGTTTTTTTTTTTATCAGTGCCCTGCTTAAGTTTATTTTCCTCTTTCTTAATCCCACCTTATAACCGCTCTCGAAAATTGCCTAAAGGATCATAGCTATTACTCTGTTATTCTGTGTCTACTGGAATTGTTGTAACAGGTGCAGCGTTAATAATATGCTGGGCAATCAACTTTTTCCCACTGATCTGTCAGTTTAGCTTAATAATGCCATTAAAAGTGTAAACATTTCTGCAATCCATATTTAAAAGTCAATAAAATAATGGGGTGCACTACTTATCTTTTTAAATTTTTTAAGTAATACATTTGATTATTTTAATCATGTCACTCCTAACGGGGTTTAAATATGCAGGCAACATCACTACAGACTCCACTCTCTCCCAGCCCTCCCCCCCCCATCAATAAAACAATTCCACAATTCTACTTTGCTCCCTTTATCCTTTAAAGCAAAGACGATTTAGAGACAATCAGCACAATATTTTCTATCATTCTTAAACCGCTGTTAAGGGCAAGAAAAAAATCCGGAAGACACGTTGTATTAAAGAGAAAGGGACTTTAATTGACTGTACACATGGAGGAAACCATGCCAGAAAAATTAAACAACTTTATAATAATAATAAAAGGGCAATTACAAAAACTTCTCGTAATTACAAAAACTTTGCTAGAAGTATGTGGGCAGGTCTGTATCTTTATATGCAGATGTCCAGACATAGACAAATACATCGCCCCAAAGTCAAAATCCTTAAAATTACAGACTTTGGTCTTATATCAGCCTTATTGCCAGTAGTCAAGATTTGAAAAGTCTATAATTCTCACTAAAACACAAAAGGTGAAAAAGCCAAATCAAATGTCAGCCTGTATTGTTAACATGTTCTCTGTGTTTGCAAGTTTCTCCAATGGAAGCAGCTGGAATCTAACACTGTCGTGCTGCCCCACCAATTATATCAACACGGCCTTCTCTCCAGACAAGTGTAATTTGGGATCTATGAAAGCTTCCTTTTGGGATCCTGCAAATGATAGGCAAGGACTATGTATTTCAGGGGCGTATAAGTAAAGACAGCCCCATTTTCATTCATCGATCAGCCTTACACTGCTCCTGTTTGGCTTGTAGTGCCTTAAAAGCTCAAACACACCTCTGTTAGTTGCACAAAGCAGTATTATAGCAGCCCCGTTTCTGGTTAGGAACCTATTAAGCCCATGCAGGTGTACAGAGTTTCCTCCATTTTCAACTTCATAGATCTTTTGGGTCACCATAAGAATCAAATAAAAACTTTTGAGGGAAATAAACCAGACACACAAAAGTATTTCTCCCCCCTTCTATGTATACAGAAATATCTACAGCCACATACACTTAATTTCCTGTCTTTTTTATTTAGTTGTCTGTATTATACAACACAAATGGAATCATCAACACAGATTGTTATTGTATTACGAATTGTGGCAAAATGATATTTTTAAGGACAACTGCAGTGTGGCAAATTATGCAACTTTAACCTGGGGTAAGTTTACAACTATGGGTATTTTCAGCTCTTCTTCTGATGCTTGGGAGAGATATAAGACAATTCCGATCCATGGGGAGAAAAAAAAGTTTATGTGAATTGCATACTTCTACCGTGATTTCTGTAACCATTTAGCTTTAACAGGGATAATTCCTCCAAATATTTTACGTTCTTGCATATAAAGAGCAGTTGACTAATTCCGATCACAAACAGTAATAAGAAGAGCAATAAAAAGGAACATATAAAATCTAATAGCTGTCCGGTTGACATCTGCAAGATTTTAAACTATGCATGTGGGCATATATACGATACAGAGAACATGACTGAGATTCATATGCTTCAGTTTCCAGAACAAAAACATTAAAATATGGTAATTAATAGAATGCCTGACTTCTGGAAGCTGGGGTGTGAAACTAAGTTTTCAGCTTCCTTTATCAATATCAGTCAGCTTCATCTGTGTTCTGTAGAACATACATTTTCCCGACATGTGTTTTAAGACAGACATCCTTTATGTGTATAAGAAGCTTGTCAAAAGCAAAGCTGGTCTGACAGACAACTATTCAGACAAAACAAAAGTGGAGACGATCCACAGTCCAGTTAAGCTGAGTTACTGGAGTTTAACCAATTTATCCTCAGGGACTGCAAGCCCAACAAAATTGTTTTGAGTCAACTTCACTGGGTTACAGATCAGGTTTGCAATATTCTACAATTTTATCATTTATCAGATTCTCACAGAGCTTTTCCAAAGACATCCCTTGCTCTCGCACTCTCTAAATACATACACAACACACACAACACGTAAAGGGAAGCCAGGAAAATCCCTATGATTCTAGAGAGTCATATCTATTTTTTTTTTTGCTTTCTCTAAACACATCATGGTAAAATGCAGTGCTAAACCCTTGGTCCTTGACATACTATGGCAATTTTACAGTAAACTGAGTATAACATGAACCAGACATGGTGTATTTTCAAACAGGAAGCAAACTGCCCTTCTGCACAATTTCTGCGAAACACTTGGAAAGGTATTTCAAAGGCTCTACTGGGAATGAACATTTTCAAATCAATCTAATTTTCTCCTTCTCCCCCCCCTCAAAAAAAAATATGTTTTCAGTCCAGGATTAGAAATATATATTACTTAAGGACACCATAGTAATTTTCCATGTATGGATCATCAATTCATTATTCCATAAAATAGCCACTATTTCATTTATAAGGGAGTTGTAGAATACAGATTTCCTTCTAAAACAATTGCAACTTTATACATTTATAATGAAAAAGTGCTCTGCAGATTATTCATTATATTTTTTATTGCAATGTAGTGTAAGGCTACATTAAAAATGAGGACTGAAGTTGTATCCTAAAGCATCTATTCGTAAAAATACAGAAGCTTAATTTTTGTAATATAAAGAAATATCATTGCTAAATCATTCAGAAAACAGGAGAGAGAAAGATTGTTTTTTTAAAAGAAAACTTTAAATATGAAATGTTTTGTTTTACTTGTACAAATGTGACACTAAAAAGTGGAATAGGATAGGTGTGCACATGGGATTTTAAATATTAAAAGTATTATTAAATATTAAAGCATATACTAATCTTTCCCTATTATTTCTTGATATTAATAAAATATTTACAAAATAATTTATTACAGATTAAGTTGCATATTGAGTTGGGAGGTTACTATATGTTAAAGTCTTAACAGAAAGCCCTTCCAACTAGCTATATAGTTTGCAGCTACAAATTTGTATAGATGTATATGAAAATAAATATAAATCAGGTATTAATAATATTGACAAATTGCTTATATGATTAGATTTCATGCACAATAATAACATGATACCTTAAATCATACAGGCCTCGCAGATTTTAATGGACTGTATTTTTATTAAGATTTTTGACATGCTATTGGATAATGGTCTTATTTCTGATTTTTAGTATTTCCAAACTTCAGTATCACAAACCTCTCCCTATGGAGGATGATTTGAACTATTGGGTATGTTTGTCTTGGAAAAACAATGAAATATACAGAAATCTAATTGGCAGATATTTAATTTTACGGGAAAAGAGACAACAGTAAGTATGATTTGCCATTACATATATTCTTTACTGTCTGTATATAAATGAAATAAATGTACTGCTTGTTAATAAACAGAATTGATCATATTATTTGGCCTAGACCTAGCCTGTTAGTAGGAACAATACTAAGAAATATTTCTTATAACTCTATGTGGCTGAAAAAGGTTAATAATAATAATAAGAACAGACAGAATGCAAACACAAAAACACATTAGCATTGCGTTTTTTTTTATTTGAGAACTTCACAAATAACTATTTCAGAACCACTATTTGGTGAGATGGCTTCACGCTTGTTGGTATAATGTACAAAAAAAGAGCAATTATGATAATTATAGGGCTCTCTATATGATTTATCACATGCACATGTGGGTGAGAATCAATGATGAGATCTTAAAATACTATTAAGTGAAAGTTTTGCCACTTTTGTTTTCAATTTCATTTGCAATATATGCCACCGTTGCTGTCTCCATGTTCTTTCAAGTATGTCATTTGATCAAACAACTGCTTGCTAAAATCTCAGCCATGTGCAATTAGGAATTCTAAACATGTGATTAAAAAAGTGAGACTACAGAATTTCAGACCATACATGCCACAAGAGATATCTTAATGTCTTAAGAGTTGGGAGAGGCAATCTTTTTCAACTGCAGAGGCTTTGTCGATAAAGCTATTACGCTGAGATGTTACATAACAGAAGCATGCATTACAAAAAGAAATATTTTTTTTTAAAAAAAAATCTTAAGCATGACCAAGAAAGTGAGCGTCAAATATATACCACACATATGTCTATTCATAGTTATTTTTTTTCTGAAATTGTTTTTCTTTATTTATTTTTTAAAAGAATACCTCAATTTTAAAGAAACATTTCCATGACATGAACAACAGGTGAACTGGAAAAAAAAGGAAGTATATAACTTCCTTAAACACTGTAATGCCTTTATACAAAAACAGATTAATTTAAAAGTCCCCAATCGGTCAAATGTCTTTTGCTTTAAAATAAAAGCGACAGTCAGAGAGACCTCATTCCCAACCAAGTTCTTCTTCCCACTCTAATATAAATACCGAAAGGTCTGGAATGATTTTCCCCCACTTTCCGTTTATTCCCAGAGACGACCTACTTCCTCTGGCTGTTCTCAGTTCAGAGAGTTCAATCCGAATTTAAAACAAGCCATTGGCTTGTCGGGAGGGGAGAGAAGAGGAAGAGGAGGAGGAGGAATTTTAAGCTACATCTTATATATAAAGGCAAGAAGGCTCCTAAAAAAATAACGTAGCCTGTATTTTGGTTGCACAAACTGGGAGAATGTGCAACACTTGAAATGAAATCTTAGCACTTCCCGACAGGCACTCTAAACAATTCAGGCAGGGCATACACAGCATCTGCAAGATGCCTGGCACCAGATCAAGAACTGCACAACATCTAATAGGAGCAAGAACAATACTGGCCATATAAAAAATAATTCCTCTTCAGATATATACCTACATGTGTGTGTGAATGCACGTGTCCACTCCATGCGCTCACACACAGACAATTCTCGTTTTCTCACCCGGTGCCAGAATTGTGGCCTCATCACGAAGGTTCCTTAAATGTACAATTACGACTGACGATTCTTCAGATAGGTAAAAACTGAGATTTCTCCAGTTTGAGGGAATCAGTCTGCCTTCTGCTGATATCCCCCCAATGTTTATTCTCTTCGCTACCAAACAGGCACACAGATTCCAATGCACGTGAAAGTGTGAAGTTTGTTGCCTTTTTCTTGAGCACACACCAACAGATTTGTTTTTAATAAACGTCATTTAACAGTTCCTATAAATACATTTCGTTTGACAGTTATCTCGATGGTACAAGTACCATCTTCCTGTTCTGATTCTCCTCTATTCTCACCTCCAAAAATCAACCCTAAATGAAAATATTTATTAATGGGAGAATAACAGACAAAGGTAACTTGTAATATGATGTCATATATCCTTCTGTTTATCCACAAACGAGACAGAATACATTCCACTCTGCTGAAGACATATGTGCCAGGTGAACATTTAATTTTTTTAGAAAGTTTGTAACTTTAAAACCACAACACTGAAACAGTGACAGCTTGAATTCATGTATCTCATTTGCCCATCAAAACTACATTCATGCATTTAAAAAAAAAATAGTGATGCTTAAATAGTGGACAACTCATTATTTCCTAGCCTTGACAGTTTTAAAACAATATTATTTCCCATAAAAATTTATAAACTCCATATCCATTGCATAAAATAACTGTCTCGTGTATG
>JANHJO010001315.1:193002-204477 GCA_032468235.1 Pseudoxyrhopus heterurus | reverse complement strand
CACACCTCTTCAAACACAAATCTCTACTGAGCATGTGCAGAAAACAGTATTCTACCTTGCTTTCCCTACTGCGCATGTCTGTGGTCTAACGGCTAAAAGGAACTTCAACCCACCACACAGCTGTAACAAACTCCTCAAATTAACTCACTAAGGTTAATCTCAGCTCAAATGGCCCTCCTCCACAGCCCCGGCCGGTTCAATGCTCTCCACCACACAGCTGCTACTAGCGACATGGGTATTTAAATCTCCCGCACAGAGCTGGGGGAAGCCCCGGGTGGCGAGGGGGAATCCGAGGATGGCGGAGGGGGAATCCCCAGATGGCGCCTGGCTGGCAGCGAGGCCGTTTCAATGCCCTCCCCCACACAGTTGCTGTTGGCAGTGTGGGCATTTAAATCACCCGCACAGAGCTGTACAAAAAACCCCGAGAAATGCCGGGTAATAAGCTAGTTCATCCTAAAAGAAAGGCAACGGGAAACGTCTTTACAGAAGAAATAGGAAAGTGCCCTTTTAAACTGCATGTCTCATCAGACACAAATTATTCTAGAATTGCCAGTACAGAACATGCATATTTACAGAAAGAAATGCCCTTAATTAAAGTTCAACTGCATTATCTGCATTTCTTTGTCCTAGAGAAAGGATTTTCTTACATGAAATATAAGAATTTCTAATCAAAGTGCATTGTCTATTATCATCTTATTTTTCCAAGCTAATGAATACTGAAAAGAAATGTATGTAAAGGTGCTTGAAACTCTTGACTGTCATTCAACATAGTTAACTGACTCAAAAGTGAACATTAAAGGGACCAAATTTGTTGTGGTGGGAGAAGTTAACAAAAGAAAGGCCAACTTTGAAAATGAGCAGATCAGAATACAAAAATATTCCAGGAAACATACCGTATATACTCGAGTATAAGCAGAGTTTTTCAGCACTCAAAATGTGCTGAAAAAGCCACCCTCAGCTTATACTCGAGTCAACTAATTTTCGGGGCTAAACTGACGCAGGCGCAGCATGCGCCAAACACACGCTGTGCATGCATCAATTTGCCCTGAAAATCAGCTGATTTAACTACTGGTTCGGCTAAATTTAGCTACCAGTTCAGGTGAACCGGTAGTTAAATCGGCTGGTTTTTGGGCGCAAATTGATGCGGGCGCAATGCGTGCAGCGTGCACTGCGCCCGCATCAATTTGGGCCCCAAAACCAGCAGATTCACCCGAACCAATAGCACGTTCGCCCGAACCAATAGCTAAATTTAGCTAAATCGGCTCATTTTCAGGCCCAGATTGATGCAGGTGCTCATGCTGCCTTTCCCACTTACACACAAACACATTAAAAATAAAAAGAAACAGAAAGACACATACACTTTTGTTGCAAAAAGATATACCAGTCCTTCTATTGCTACTGCAAGGAAGGAACTTGGAAAAAAGAACATTCCAGAAGCTATATTGTATGTTATTGTGTGCTCTTTTTATTATATATTTTCCTAAAATTTACCTGAATTTACCTACACAGGAAAATGCTTTCTTGTTTGAATAAACTAAATGGATGTTTATGGCCCTTTACTTTA
The DNA here is from genome assembly GCA_032468235.1 of Pseudoxyrhopus heterurus. Classification (NCBI taxonomy): domain Eukaryota; kingdom Metazoa; phylum Chordata; class Lepidosauria; order Squamata; genus Pseudoxyrhopus; species Pseudoxyrhopus heterurus. Next base: position 202,913 of record JANHJO010001315.1, on the reverse strand, counting down.
ATATTCCTCTTTAACAATTTCACCACAAACCTATGAGACAGGTTAGACTGAACTAAAATGATTGATCTAAAAAGGCAAATACAATTTAAAGATGTATACTGTCATCCAGCAGTACATAGTTTTGATTAATTGGCAAACCATTAGCATTTACAGTTTCAGCAAACAAAGGAGTCTGTAATAAAGTTGATAGGGTACAGTATGTTTCATGGGTCCCAACTTTTAATCAGCTTCCTCAAGACTGTACAATAATATGTGTCTCTATGAAATCTAGTCCTTTCTCCATTCTACCCATACATTTGATTAATAAATACTTAATTAAAACTACAGAAAAGTAGCCCACACCGAACAAGTATTTTTCTGCAGAAACAATTCTCTGATGTTTTGAATTAATTTTATATATTTTAACACTGGAGATGTAGGGTACAAATTTTGTAAATAACTGAATAAATATGGAGCTAACAAGAAGATGTTAAGTTAATGTAAGTTAAAATTGTTAAGTTTTACAATGTTAAAATTTTTACAAAGTTTTACAAAGTTAAAATTCATACAAGTAGTCCTCGACTTACAACCATTTGTTCATTGACTGTTCCAAGTTATAACAGCACTGAAAAAGTGACTTACGACAGTTTTTCACATTTATGATTGTTGCAGCATCCCCATGGTCACATGGTCAAAATTTGAACACTTGGCAACTATGGTAGAATATATTTATGTTGATTGCCGTGTCCTCTGGTCATGTGACCCCCCTTTGACAAGCAAAGTCAAAGGGGAAGTCAGATTCACAACTACCATGTTAGTAACTTAACAACAGCAGTGATTCACTTAACAACTGTGGCAAGAAAGGTTGTAAAGTGGGGCAAAACTCATTTAATTATCTTGCTTAGCAATGGAAAGTTTGGGTTCCATTGTAGTCGAAGGTCGAGGTCTACCTGTATGTAATTCATGGAATTAACTCAGAAACAGACAGGGGAAGAATAGGGAGATAGCTGAGAACCAACAACAGCCTTTTTCAGTCCACTAGTATCTTTATTGTGAATAAGGAAGCATCTCTGAATACTTTGCAACTGCAGGGGCAAAATTTAAATTATTTTTTTTAAATCAAATTCAGGATTTTTATTTTATAGGCTAATACAGGTAGTCCTCGACTTACAACACTTCGATTAGTGACTGTTCGAAGTTACAACAGCACTGAAAAAAGTGTCTTATGACCATTTTTCACACTTATGAGCACTGCAGCATCCTCATGGTCACATGATTTACATTCAGATGCTTGACAACTGACTCACATTTATGACGGTTGCAGTGTCCTGGGGTCATATGATCACGTCTGGTGACCTTCTGACGAGCAAAGTCAATGGGGAAGCCAGATTCACTTAACAATCACGTTACTAACTTAATCACTACGCTGCTTCACTTAGCAAATGTGGCAAAAAAGGTTGTAAAACTCACTTAACAAATGTCTCACTTAACAATAGAAATTTTGGGCTCAACAGTGGTAGTAAATCGAGGACTACCTGTACAGCTTAGGGAAGAAATTATTTTAAGTAGAAAAAAATAGGCATGTGTGTTAATCTATGCTTGCTTTCCATCTTTTGGAGTTTCAGTGTTGTGTACCTCTATAAACATGGAAATAGAATGCCATTGAAAGAAATCCTGCAGCAAAAATGAAATCAAAGTTCCATGTCCCTGCAGTTCTATCCTTAGATGTAAAAAAGCCCAGCCACAAAATTCTGTATGCCCGAATTAAAGTCCCTTAAGCAAAAAAAAAAGTCCCTTAATCAAAAGAAGCGTGTACAAAGAAATAGAAAACATACAGAAATATAAAACACAGAGACTGAATTAAAGTTCCTTAAGCAAAAAAAGAAGCAGAAAATATACAGTCTTTTCTAACAACCACAAAAATTATATCTTTTAATTCTGCTAGAAATCGTCTTACATTTTGTTTTCCTCAATTAATATTCTTAAACAACTTCATGGAATTTACTGAACAAATCTGGAACAAGCTGCACATCTTTTCTGAGTTTCTTTAATTAACCTGATTAATAAAGAAACAAAAATCTATCCCTGTAAAATTTGCACTTACAGATACATCAATGTAGCCATTAATTTCCAGAATCAAATGTTATTTTTATTTTTATTTTGCAACTAATTGTAGAGAAAAGTCAATCTGATTCCACTTCCACAGAATAATAACATCCTATTTTTAAAAGTAAAACTGGATTTCAACATTCTGTATTTTCCATAGCTTCAAAGAATACTCAAAGCTCATGTAAAATCAAATGAACTGCATGACGTTATTGAACTATCAGGTTCCTGTGCAACAAATGTAGCTACAGTTCAATTCAACAATCAGATAAAAGTAATTTGTTAAAATAACACTTGGAATTTTTTCTCATTGCAACCTATTAAATCATGTGGAAAGACAAAGCTGGCTATTTTTTTCTCTTGAATTGCATTCCCTCAAACACCCACTACACCTATTTCAAAAATGCTTCTAAAATTCAGAGTTTACCCCACTGGTAGAAGAAATACTTCTAAGGTACAAACTGACCACATGCTTTTTTACATCATGCCCAAAGCCTTTTTTAAACTAGTCCATGAAAAGGCAACTGTGTTTTAAAGGGATTAAAATATTTGCATTGGCAATGACCCTTTCTTTCTTTTCGTATGGGCGAAAATATGCTAGCTTTCCATTTGCTGAGGAGCTCTGCATATCTCAAAGGCTTGCATACCACCCTCAGTGCAACAGAAGATTGTTCAATAGAGAACATCTTATCAGGTATTTTATACGTCCTCCCAAGTAGAGTTCAAAGTAGCAACATGCTTCAGCATTCTCACTATGCAAAAGCTATTATCCACACAATGAATGAAATACCCCATTCGCTTTGGGTCACTGTGAGGTCAAGAGGTGACCCTTTGTTTTATAATTTAACCTATCCATTAGACCAGAGGGGGGGAAAGAAGCTTAGCAAAAAAAAAAATGCCTGATAAAGATCACAATTCACTAAACAATGGGAAGGAAATCTGGAATTTAAGACTTTACTTAGTTTTTAAAATGGTGTGTGTTTATGGAGCATGGACACGCAATACATACACACACTTAAAGATATAGATGAGGCAGCATTTGGTGTGTTAAGTCCCTTCTGCTGTAAGATCTCAGAAGCCACAATACCAAAATTGAAGCAGGCTAAGGAAAAGATATTTTGCTCTTCCTTTGTTGGTTTAAGTCTGGGACATAAACATTATTTTAATACAGTATTTGTATTTCTTGGGATTAATAGTTCAGCCCTCTTGGAATCCTTTGTCTTTCTTGACAGAAGAATGCAGCATGCGGCACACGTTCCCCTTAAAACAAGGAGGACAAAGGATTCAGTGATCAGGAGACAATTAGTCCCAATTAGGCCTATTTCGCAGCTGAGTGCAAAGAGAGGGGGAAGGGTGTTCACATTTTCGCAAAATATGTCCCTCTGGCAAGTTCCAGTGAAATCAATAAAGCTACAAGTCGGTTACAAGGCCTGCAGCTCACATACAAAATTGCGCTGAGTTTTACCAAGTCTCCGACATCTGGAGCTCTTTGAATCTAATATACTATGCAACCCATTTTGGATATTTTTGATCGACTTATTTATAGCAGAGGGCAGCAATAATTGCAAAATTTCCACATCCTATTTCTGGGGTTGGAAACAACTTTGTTGCAGTTCACACAATAGAATAGCTAATATTTCAATCATCTCCATTTTAAATAAATAAATGAAGTTTTAGTCTTTATCCCTGCAAAGGTGCCTGGAGGCATGATCCTGGTAAAAGCTACAAAATTGCCAAGTGATTTTTAAAGTCCACAGATTTCTGTTTTTTAATGCTTATATGATTGTTAAGTCATTGTGTTAGGACTGTTTAGATTAGCCTAGATAACTATTCTGAATTAAAATCCTGAAAAATAAATGAAAAATGTTAGAAATATCCACATCTCCACTATAAACATACAGCAGATAAATTGGATAATTAATGCAGGATAGACATGATTTTTTACAGTATCTTGATATAAGTAAAGATGGTTACACAGTGATTGACAACATGAATGGCTCAACTGTACTTACATGTGTACGTGTGGAGGCTGGAATCGGCTTTGGTTAATATTGTAGTGTGTGAATGCCTGGGTTGGATTTGAGCTGTATTCATCCACAGAAATGGAAACTTTGCCTTGTGAAGGAATTCCATGTGCCATGCTTCCTCTTTATAGACATGAGCGAGTTACAACTTTCCAGAGCAAAAGACAGGAATGAGCATTGTGTTTCAGCCAATGTCGGAAGCCAAAGATGTCCTCATGAACTCTGCAGAATTCTGGACAACAATATGGAGACATTTATCATTTTGAAATTTCATCTAAAAACATTAAGTTCAGCCTAACATTTTCCTTGATGCATCTTTCCTGTATTACATTAGCATACATACTCATAGCAAACTCAATCTCCAAATATGGATTCTTATGTAAGCAAAATCAAAACTGTCCACAACCAAGAAGAAAGATATCAGTAGGCATTCAACAGTACAATCTTTGGGGAGGAAGATTAAATTTGCTTGTTGTGATCATGTTCTGCAGACTGACCAGAACATAATGGAAAACTAGGAAGGAAGGGAAATCGAATAGAGTAGTATCTTAGAATAGAGCTGGTTTGCTAGTTCGTATGCCAAGCTGCAATATTTGCTTGCATGTCCTATTAGTCCTAATAAAATGTTGTTAAAGTATTTTTATATTGAATTTAAAAACCATGTTCTTTGTATATTTAAATCTATCAGTTCTAATAAAAGCCACACTTTATTTTTTTTTAAAAAAAACTTCCAGCATTTAAGTATCTTGTCATTCAACAGTTGTCATCTATTCCTCTTTTTCATCCTTCTTTCTATACTTTTCAAATATAGTTTTATTTTGGCAAATGTCAAAACATACCATTATGGGGTAAGTTATCTTACATTATAGTACTGTAAAACAAACAAAACATAATTATACTCTTCATTTTGAATTTCTCTTACATTTCTCACTGATGTTTTAATAATGTATTGTCAGAATCATGTGCCATATTTCACAAATACAATTATAGCTATTTATCAGATTCAGTGACTCCATTTCATAAGTTGCCATAGAGCTGGAAATGGGGAAATTTAAAAAATGGGCAAATAAAAAGACCAAGATACAGCACTTGTTACAAGGAAAAGATAATGATAATATAACTTTCTGATTTGCAAAATCAATCTAATGATAAATGTAGCAAAGATTTAGAAAATTATAATTTGAAAAAAAATTAAAAGTGCATACTTTCCAGATCATCCAGAAAAGGCACTGGAAAGGAATCTAAGAGGTAAGAATTATGTATTAAGTAAACACTAAGATGTGGTGACTGAATAGCTGCAAAAGGTTAAATAAGAGCATTCAATTTATAAGTGATTTAAATTAAACACAATATCCATATTCAGAAGTAATATGCTCTTCAATACCAGACTGAGGGAAAACAAGCAAGGATGGCCATTCCCATTATATGCCACTTGCAAGGTTACAGAAGTACCTAGACCAGTTTTAGAAACATATTGCACGAGCAGATGGACTTTGATATGATCCATACATCTGTCAAGGCAATGCATATGTTCTAAGGGCAGCTTTCATCCATCTGTTGCCTTCCAGGTGCTTTGAACTTAACTTGGCTATGGTTGGTGAAATATGGCAATTGAAACGATCCAGGGAGTAGAAGGTAGAAGAACTTCTCTCTACTATTTTATCATCCTACTAGAGCTGCCTACTTTTTAATTATTACATGCAAAATGAAAAGTACTTAATAGCCATGGGATAAATTTGTTATCACCTAAAGTCTTGTTCCTCTAACGTATTTCCCTTGCATGCTAAAACACACAACTGTACACCCTAGTTTAAAACTGTAATTTATTACTATGAGCCATTTTATCTTAAATTGATTAAACTATGTCATACATTTCTATTTGCTTACTTTACCTATGTAACTTCTTCATCCTGTACATATTTGTTCAGGTCAATTTGAATAACATGATGCAAACAGTATCTTCTATCCCAATTTTTGCCAAACCATTTTCATTAAAAATAATCCTCCCCACTCATACATATTTATCTGTCAATCCATTTTCTTCAGTTTTTTTTCTGTCCATTGCTATCAGAGAATATACATTGCTTCCAAATGTATATAAATGTATAAAGCCTACCATTAAGCATAGATATAATATTTCTGATTCTAAATCTAGCAATTGGGGGGAAAAACTCATTACCTTATTTCCAAAAACTACTTTTAAAAATGTTGTAGGAAGGAGTATAATCCACCCGAAAATGTCTAAGATGGGATAGAAATATTTTTTTAAAAGTATCTGACTATTTCCAGTAACTCCAAAATACATAATATTTGGAGCCCTATACTATTCCAAACTTGAAATATACCTTTTCTATAACTGGGCAGTTAGGAATAGCCAGAAAGTCTCATGTTGTATACTGTGAGGCTCTTTTTCTACAATGATGCTATCTTTGAATCCAAATACTGTTGAAAATTGAATGTACAAGAGCATACAATGAAGTTTAAAATCTACTTACAAAATTCAAGAAGCAAATTTCCAAATGACAGATGCCCTATGATGGGCATTTCCCTTTTATTGTTATATAACCTCAGGCCTACTTAAGATTTCATAAGGTAGCCAGGTTAAGGAATCTCACAACTCCCTTTCTATAATCAGGATTTGTTTGTTTCAAATTATGAAAAGCCATTATGATGAAATAAAATTCTAATTCCATCAGCCAGGTATGGACCCAAATGAAATTAAATTTCATTAAATTGGATCTTTGTTTCCAGCTTTGAATGTGTATATAAGATTCAGTACATAAAACAGTTGCCCAGTTATTCGTGCAAGATAACTGTCTACAAATTATAATGAAGGAATCTCCATACCAACTTTGCAGCTGTTTCCTTAATTTCCACCACAATTATATTTTACTGTTATTTTGCATAACAGTAAAATACAACACCTGCTTCCAATTGCAGTTCTGTAGTGAAGACTGTAATTCTCTTTTGAGATACTAACTATGAAGGCAGTGTGCAGTGTGGAGCTGCATAATTGCACTGCACTGAAAAGTAAATACAAATGAAAACATCTTCCCGTTAGAGAAATGACTGTCATTAAAAAAGAATGTTAGCCCTGAGAGCTCAGAGGGGAAAAACACACTTTGTATTGTGAGAATTTTAATCTTGGCGTACATTAGACAGTAATGTTGAAATGGCAGAGCAATTTTTTTTCTCACACAAAGCAAATTCTGTTGGATAAAAGACAACATTAATGAAATACAATCCCATACTTTTTCTGCCCTTTAAAAAATAGATGCCACTGTATCTTTATTAACCGACATAATTAATGTTACATATTGTAAAAAGCTCACTAAAGAGAATTTAAGATCTTAATTCAATTCCCTTTATTTTCTATGTAACTTTCAACTATGAGGGGGAAAATGTTAAAGCTTAAGTATACTGATACACGTGCAGAAAATCTTGAACTTCACTTTTGAATTCTTAAGAAGTGAAATATATCACTTATATTTGCATTCTATTGAACAGAAGAAAAATACAGCTTTTTAAATGTCCGTCAGTAAATATCAAACTCAGAAATATTATTTTGTATCAAAAGAGACCGATTTTATTAATTTTCTTTTAATGTCTTTCTAGTGCAAAACAGCTCTCATATTAAAGAGAATGACTGTGATCTTTAATGAATAACTCTTTGAAGAAAATATAAGGCAAAGTCAACTACTTCAAAACTTTTATATACATGCTGGTATTAGCCTCCCATAAGGATTTGTTTTAACAATATAATTCTTTTCTTCTCCTTAGAACAATAATTTCCTTAAGGAGATATACATACTTTGGAATAGATTTGACCTTGGCGTTCATTTTAATGCAGGAGTTAATATAACCAAAAACTGCCAACAACCCTGAATTACCATATTATTTTATACATGATTATAGAATTCAGGAAAGAACCCAAAAATGATAATAGACATCCTACAAGAATAAAGTTGATATGATGGGAAAACACCACCAGTTCAAATGAATTCACTGGTTCAATTTGAAGTCTATAAAAGCAGGACACTGATAACATTTACACTGCAATTTTGTCTCACAACACAAAGCTCTGTGAAGGATTGCATTTTTAATCAGTGGCAAGATAGAAAATTAAAAATAATACCCAAACCCATTATTTGCTGAGAGGGAAAAAAAAACATCCATAACATGGGGAGTGAAAAGAGAAATCCATCATCTAATTCATCAACTGGGAGTGTTAGCTTACCTTTACTTTTAACTAGCACTAACCAGAGAAATCCTGAAATATTTGAGATAACAGGAAAGAATACCCATATTTAGACCACTTTTACAGGCTTGCATTATCTCCAATACTGATACAAAATAAAGCAGCAAACAGACAATATGCATATCAATGCATGTTTACTCAGAAACAAGTCTCACTCTCAGTGGAAGCTATTTCTTTGCCAGTGTAAGGAGTGTGGATTAAATCTGTGTGTTTGTGTGTATGTGAAAAAGCAAAGAAGACTCCAGTCCAACTTTGTCTCTGAGACTCACAGACACACATTCATGAAGTTTTCTTAATAAGATAGAGAAGTGGCCAGCCACTAACTCCTCTTTTCAACTTCCCTTCTCTCTTCTGGCCCCTCCGCAAGTTTACACTCTCACTGCAATCTTCTGCAATACCAACAGATCAGAATCAGCATTAGGAATACTGTATTTCTAATGCTAGGTAAACTGTCACTAGGGGAGGAAGGGATCACAAGTTCCATCAAAGCAACAGTTAAGCAGAAAAATATTATCCCATACATCCGGCCTGTGAAAGAGACCAAGTCAGTTTTCCCTTCATCAAAAACCATCCCGCCGGTACTGCCTCTTGCACCCCGCAGCACTTGGGGACCCTTTAGAGGAGAAACCCTTACAGCGTCAAGCCTCTCCCTCTGTTGCAAAGATGCATTTTCCTCCAGACCCTTTAGCTGAAAGGGACTATGAGCAAGGAAGACGTCCCAGGTTGCACGCACTACCTCTTACTGGCCGTCACTCCATGCCCATCTAAGCAGCGCTGGGTGGACTTTCTCCCCCTTTCTTTCCCGGATAGGTGGCTGCACTCCTCTGAATCCTCGCAGGGTGTTTGGAGCTGGTTCCTCTCTCCCTCTCCCATTCCCTCTTGCCAGGGGCTCGGAATGATTGGTCACAATCAGCGGCCAATAGCTTTGACTGCGCACCATCCTGCCTTTTCCATCGCTCCCCCCTCTCTCCCCAACGTCATTCATCCCAACCTGATTCTCCCCTTCCTTTCAAGCTGGCACGATAACCCTGATCAAGTCACTGCTAATTCATAACAAGCATACTCCCCGCAGAAAGGTACATGTTTTTCAACCCCTCTATTGACTTTTTTTGGGGAGGGGGGGAGGATATCTTTCCCCTTTCTCGAAACCCTCTTTTGCGGGCTACTGCCCAAGTATGGCTTTGGGCGCGCGCGCTTAAAGTTTTCATATTTCCCCCCCTACTCAGATCTCTGCAATGACCAAAAAAATCTAGTCCCCGTTCCTTGTCAATACAAGCCGATTGCATTAATTCCCTATTTCTCACGACGCTACGACACTTTCAGGAGGTCGGGTTGAGGGATGCCGGGGGTGGGGGGGGAGATGACATAATCCGAGAGCAAGGGAGAAAAACAAAAATATACTAATCGCGATAAACAGCATGCAAACAGGGAGGCGAATACATCCCAATAAAATGCAAAGGTTTCCAAGGGCGCTTAGGCCTCGGGGGACCATTGATTTCAAAGCATGTTTTGGAAAAGCAGCGAAGCGGTTGGGGGGGGTGGTG
>JANHJO010001315.1:171979-183557 GCA_032468235.1 Pseudoxyrhopus heterurus | reverse complement strand
CGACTGAACCCCTGAGTCCAACTTCAAGAGGAGAGATTCACACCCGGCAACCTTCAGGGCAGCGATCCTGCGAGGACGAAGGCTTCGACGGATAATAACTGCCACCCCCACCCCTTCCCTGGAGTCGTGGCTGATGCAGTACCTGAAACCCATCTGGGCACATTTCCGTGAGGGGCACGCTCCCTTCCTGGCCCAGCTAGGTCTCAGTTACACATGCCAGGTTAGCCCTCTCCTCCAGGATCAAGTCCCGGATCAGGGGGGCCTTGTTGACAACTGACCTGGCATTGAGCAGCAGCAGCTTGAGTCTAGGGCCCTGATTACCCGAGTCACCAGGTACACAAGGTGAGCCAGGTGAACCAGAACCAGAGGGGCCGGAACATGTAATCGCTTTGAGACAGCGAGTCATTCCCCGAGAGCAGCCTGCCCCTCGGCTCCCACCATACCTACCTCTCCCAGTCACCACCGAAATTCTCCGGCCATCTATATCCCCGGAGAATTCCCCCCCCCCGATACCAGCCCTCCTCATCCCCAGCAGGCAAAGGGCCCCATCCATGCCTCTCTGGGGAACACACCCTGACCCCACCTGCTTCTGTTAGCACACTCAGCAGGGGGGCCTATATTGGTTTTCCCGGATCACTCGTCACCAATCAATATTCAAGCACACTATCCCATCTACACACATATACAGTCCCACAAGAATGCAATAAACAACCACACACAGACTCAGGCACACCCCTCCCCTTTATTAACCTCAGCAGAGTTCCATTATCCAGTTCTTAATGTCCTTGATATTGAAGGTGGCTTCAAACCTAAATTAAACCTTATTACATCCAGGTTTGCTAAACAGTTGTAAAATCTAGCCAGGATATCTTTGGAAGTAATAGGCAAATTGTAATAGGTCAGGTCTTTTTGCATCAGGGTTTGGCAAATAGTTATAAAATCTAGCCGGGATGTTTCCTTCGAGGTAGATGGTTCTTGACTGCTCTTCTAGTGATGGAAGACACTTGAGGCTGCTTGTTTAATTAAAACTGTTTATTGAACTTAAAACGGAAAGAAAAGAAAAGAAAGTATGAAGAAAGTCTGTGCTTGATTATTGTTAAGAATACAGACATGCACCCTGCATGCCTGATCAGTTGAAATTCATGGCAACCAAGAGTGAGTGGGAACATGTGGGTGAAGGTTTATATACAGGCGTGGGGATACCTCCCACTTCCTGTACAGGTATAGGATGGGAAGTCTGGGTCACGTCCCATATATGGTAGGATACATATAGCCTTGGCACAGCACCAGTTAGAAGTTATCTAACAATCTTCACTTGAATCTTGTTCAATTCTGTTTTTATCTCTGCTTTTTAACACTGATTTTATACTACTATATGTTTTTATTGTAAACTGCCTATTTAGGACAGTTGTTTTGCCTAGTGTCAGGGTAGTGATCAGGTGCCCATGCAATTGGCTCTTTTGGTTCCAGAGACAATGAGCCCACCAGTGACTAAAGAAAATTTAAGTTTTATTATTAATTCAAGCAAACAGCTTTAAAGGCATAACATCAAAAGCATGCATATCAAGCAAGAAGATATCCAAATTTTTTATAAGCTGTCAGGAGTTCCTTAATAATGATAGCAAAGATACCCCCAAGGATATCAAGTTTCCATAGCACCCAGTAGCAAGTTCTGTGCAGAAGCTCCCAACAAACAAGAATTGTAAGCTGCCCAAAACCGTTCATTGAGATGGATGCCAATAGAAATTGAATGAATGAATGAATGAATGAAATCAATCAATAAATAAATATCAAAACCTGGCACCATGCCCCTGCTATAGTCATGAGCTGCAAGACTCCATCTTGACTGAGTGGCACATGACTCTGGAATGCGAACTGGAAGTCTTGAGACTTCCACGGGTTTGCAGCTATGTGAAGATCACCCCTTTTCCTTTATTCAGTAAACAGGAGTTAAAACAGCTTGGAATGAGCTTGACAGTTCTAGACTTTTCTTAATATGAAGGAGAAATCAAAATACGTTGCTAAACTCTTCGAAATAGCAATGATGTTCAGCACTGCCACTACAGAAGACATTTCATAAATAAATGTTAAACAATGTTAACTATGTTAATTTGGGGCTAGTGGTTAAGGCAGCAGCCAGCTGACTGACTTTTTTGTGAATCATTTTTCTTTCAGTCCAACACACTTCACAAAGTTCCAATTCCTTATTACACAATTCATAACTCTGACTTCTTGTCAGTGTTAAATTAAAAAAAAAATGAATTGTATTAATTCAGATTCAGCATCTTTTAAACATCTGTTTTAGGTTCCTTTAAAGCTAATAAAACAGCTAGGCCAAGTTATTCTAACAATATGTTCTTTAATTGCCCATATTGCTAGGCAAATGTGTATGTTATACTCAAAACATAGCCTATGAAAATCCTTTAAATACTTCTTGTTGATCAATTCATTCAAGATGTTAATTCCATCTGTATATAATGTCAACTTCTGATGTAAATCTGAATTATAGTTTACCACTTTATAATTAATGAAGAAATGTGTAACAGCTTTCAAAGCTGGGAAAGTCATATTTTGCTCCCTGTAAATTGACCCAAGAACTTATCAAGATTTCAAAGGAATCCGATACTGACTCTCTTAATGAGCTCAGAAGGGATAATAAGAAAAGATTCATTCCACATGACTTGGGATATTAAAGTGAAAGTTCAATGATAAAACTAAAATTTGGGAGATTAAATAGAGCATCCACATAAGTCAATCTCAGTTCAACTAGAGAGAATCGAGGGATCTTGTGCTGCCATTAAAACTTTCTCAATAGTTTAACTACCTTTGTAAAATATCTAATAGGAATGGACATAGAAATCCATCTTAAAATGTACATCTGTCTAGAGGTTATATTCATTTTAATTACATAAATCTTACCCCAGAGATTCAAAGGTAGTTCTAACCAATTAGTTATATCCAATATAATACTGTATATGCATATGGATATATTTAATTCCATGTACTTTTAAATATTTGGGAAAATATATTTTATACAATCCAAGCAAATTGCAAAAGTCAGCTTTTTATAACAATGTATAGATCATTTTGATCATAGTGGAAGAAAGTAGAGGATTTTTTTCTCAGTTAACAGAATCTAAGGCATACTGTTGTATTACTTTGTTTAAATCTCTGGCCAGATTTTAAATGTCAGCTGGTACAGCTCAACAGCTTAGTACAATACATATTCCACAAGTCAGATCAATTCTGGCAATATCCTCATTCAGTTAGGAAAGTATGTAGATGTGTGCAGGGGTGGGTTCCAGAGGTACTATTCAGCCAGTTCCGACAGGTTCCGGAGAACCGGTAGTGATAATTCAGAGAACCAGCAAATGCCACCTATGATTGGCTGACCGGGGCAAATACCACCTCTGATTGGCCGACTGCATAGCCACGCCCACAGAATCGGTAGTAAAAAAAATTGAATCCCACCACTGATCGGCGCATCAGTGCAAATACTGCCCATCAGCTGTGCTGACTCTCCGGAGCTGCAGCAATGGTAAGATTCCCCTTTATTTTTTTTACTGGAAAATGCGCGCACAGCGCACAATCACCGAACCAATACTTAGACCGTTAGGAACCCACCCCTGGATGTGTGGTAATAGCAATGCCCATACTCCTCCCCTGTTTCCCTTTAAACGAATTACACTTGCCATTTTTGGACAAGCTAAACTTTTGAAAAAGAGATTGATTGAAGATTGATTGAAGAAGAAAACTGTGGAGAGTAAGAAAAAGAAGAAGTGGGGAAAGAAAGCAATAAGTGACCTATGAATCATAGGTCATAATTATCTGAGAGAACATTTCTCTCCCATTATATCAACCATTTAAGGTAGACCAGGTGAGAAAATAAACACAGCAAGTACTAGAACTCAATTGTTGGATGTAACAGAATATTGTGATCCTGTCAAGAGTTTCTCCTTTATTACCTGTGAGCGGTTTTTGTATTCCTTTGCTAACATGGTCTCTGCAATCTTGTATATATTGCAGAGCAACATAATATATAACGTTATGGTTTCTGCCTGTCCTATAAGATTGGACAGAATCTACATGCTGTGGTCGCAGCCTTTAAACAGTGTAATCCAGATAAGGATTGAGACACTAGTCCTCAGTAATAGCATAAGATTTTTATTAGATCCAACCCTGAACTCCTTTAAATGAAAGACTTTTTCCTCAGGCTGTGAGTGAGGGCCTATTGTGGGCTATCTTTGTGAAGGCTTCCGATTTTTGTTCCACTATGATGACCATTTTTCTTTTCTATTTTATTATATTGCTCTGTTTCTTTGGTTTCCAATGTGGAAGCTTTGCAACTATGAATAATGTAAATATAAAATAAACTAAGCTCTTCCTTTGAAAATAAATGTTTTTATAACCCTTTTTTCTATTTCGAAAGGAAACCTTTATAAGAGAAACATGTGTTGCCATGTCTTATGAACCTACTACTGGTATTCATAAACAGAAACTACAACAAAAATGGTAAACTTTTTATGCAAGTGTTTGAATGTGCACCATGTTATAAAGTGATACTTTCACAAAACTGCTCTGCCTTTTCTTGTTTTAATCACAAGGAGAAAAGGTATTGCAGCAGATGACGGTGTATTGCTGAATTTCACTGATCTTGAGAAGAGTTAAGCAGGGCTTCCTCTGGGTGGACCTCTACTTAACTCTTGGGTGGGAGACCCACCAGGAAATTCCATGAATGTAAGCTAGATTGGAAGTTTAAAAAAAAAATCCTCCCCAAAAGGGACGATGCAAACCAATTCCATACTGTTGCCCAGAAAATTATATTAAAAATGTAACTTATACAGTATACTCACAAGGAATCAAGCTTGATTAAAAAAAAGTCTTTACCTTAAGACAGGGGTGTCAAACTGGTGGCCCATGGGCCGGATGCATCATGTGCAGGCCACATTCACCCCAGCTCCACAAAGGGGAAAAACATCATGATACGTCATGTGACGCCATGAGTTTGACATCCGTGCCTTAAGAGATGGTCATCATTCTGTTAATTTATACTTGTTAATAATTAATAATAAAGAGATGGTCTTTCACTTCTTTTATACCTGATAGCAACTATTCAAAATATACTTTCATTAATTCATCAAGATAAAATTCATGACAAATATTGTTAAGACTGCTTCATAGCATTTGTGTGACAAGAGATTACAGCCCTAAAATATACAGCATTACATTTATACTGTCCAGTCCTGCAGCTGTATACTGTAGGTCGGTCTATGTCAAGGGTGTCAAACTCGATTACATTGAGGGCCGCATCAGGATTGTGTTTGACGTTGGGGGTCTGGGGTGGGTGTGGCCAGGGTGGGCATGGCCAGCTCAATGCCACTCGGGTTGGGGGCGTCTGTGGCGGCCCCAAGCTCTTTGCTAGCCAAAACGGGCTCCCGAGTGCTGCCAGTGGCCTTCTTGAGCTCCATTTTCTGCTGCAATGGCCTCTTGCAACCCTCTGCCGGGGAAAACAGAGCTCAGGAGGGCCGCACACAACCTTCCTGAGCTCTGATTTCACTGGCAGAGGCACCAGCAGAGGCCGATCCTTTGCTGGTTCCAGGGTGGCCCTGCGGCCAGATGTAAGCATCCTGCGGGCTGGATCTGGCCCACAGGCCTTGAGTTTGACACCCCTGATCTATGTCCTCTTTTTATATGATGCCTTATTTTACTTTGCTTCTGATATTGCATGCATCTCCAGTAATAAGCGGATGCTGACCGTAAATTATTTTGGATCCTTTTCAAAATTCTCAAAATTTGGCTGTTTGTGCTCTTAATTGAAACAAGTGTTTTCCCTTCCCTTGCTACAGATACACCTTCAAGCATATCATTTAAAAAAAAAAAAGGAGACACAGCATAAACTTTAGACAGACCAATCACTTCTTTTATTGGTCCATATACTGTTCTTTACTAATTGTTTTATAAAAACTTGATTCTGATCTGATTCACATATGAACTTAGTATCTCCATATTTAATTGACCTATAATATGCATTAATTATAAAAAAAATACTTGTATGCTTTTGCAAACTAGAAAATGAATTTCCCTTTATTTATGAAAATAAACATTAATGATCCTAATCATTGTTAACAACTGCTGCTGTGCTTCTCTTGTAACAATTCACTCACATAATGGTAAATTGAGCCTGCCAAATTGAGGTAATATTAGACAACATGAAATGACAACATTGTGGGCATTTATTTAGTGCTTCATCATGAAAATAAATAAGTCTTTCAGCAGCCATTTAGAATATTTTCTAAATTTGGAATGTTGTGAATAAACTATCATAACCTTTAAATTTTAAATAAATAAATACATTTTAATTTTCAAATAAAGTTTAAGATAAATAAAACTTTTAAATAGAAATAAAATGTAAATAGAAAATTATAAAAATAAAATTGCATCTGTTTGCAAAATTGGTGTCCCATGATAGTAGACAGACTTAAATATTCAGCTGAATGTTTTGTTTTTCCTCAGCATAAGCAATATCTTTTTTTTTTTTAGAAATATTAGAAATCCGACTATCATATTGGATTTCTTCCATATAACTTTCTGTCTGTTATTATCTGTATTTATTCTCTATCTTAGTAATAAAAATAAATCTAAATAAAAGGTAGAGAATGGTCAGTGAGTCGTAATTTGGGGAACAGGAAATAAACTGACATGTAGAAATCTCAACTCTCATGATAAAAAATGTAAGAATTTCAGCCCAATTTATGCTTCTAGTTAAAAAAAACATTTTCAGAAGTTCAATGTTTGCTGTTACATCCCCTGAAATCAATGAAATATATTTAATATTAATTATTTTCATTCCAATTGATACGGTCTTTTCTTTTCTTTCATTCTTTCTTTTTTCCTTTTTGTCTTTTTTTATTTCCTTTCTCTCTCTTTTTTCTCTCTGTTTCTGTCTCTCTCACTCTCTCTTTCTTTCTGATTCTAATTAAAAAAAACATTTTCAGAAGTTCAATGTTTGCTGTTAGGTCCCCTAAAATCAATGAAATACATTTAATATTAATTCTCATTTCATTCCAATTGATACAGTCTGTGCCTCCCTCCCTCCTTCCTTCCTTAGACTCATTTAACACCACCTCTAGTTTTGCTATACATTCTTTTTCTAAGCAATCTTTTCTTTTTCTAGGTATCTGAATGCACTTGGTTGATGATAAAAAAGGGCATGTGGGAGGGAGAGATATAGAATATCTGTTTGTCATTTAAAAAAAAATTGTTTAGATGTGCAGTCTACTGCAGGAAACGGTACATACAAACACCAAACAATTTTTTAAGAAATCTAAACAAATGATTCAGAAATGTCAGGTCCTGCCTACAGCAAGTTACTTTGGCTTTTTGCCAGTTTTAAAGAACCATCACTTGATTAATGCTTCTGTGCTGAAGAGATAAAGCAAAGCACACATAGCCTGTGAAGAAATATATGTATAAATATAACACAACCAGCCTATTCAGGTTAATATTCTACACTGAAAAGACATTTTTATTTATTAGTCCCCAAAGTTGCACTTAACACTAAGCTGCAAGGTTTTATCTGTCTATCTGCCAGCTTACCTTTGGACAAACTCAGTTAATAGTTTGTCTTTATGTTCTGGATAGTGTCCTGCTTTATCCTGATCTGACACGAAAATTAAATTTTTGTAGCAGCTGCCCTATCTTGAAAGTGCTGAGCTACAAATGAGTTATGGGGCTTCAAATGTGTTGCCTCTGTCTATCAGCTCCATCTTAGTTAAAAACTGCTTTCTTGCATTTATTATCTAGTTGCTTTATGTCTTTGATGCAAATGGAAATTATTGATGAAAGTGACTAATTTATCTTTTGGGAGATTTGATGAAACCTAAAGCAATGAACTATGGAAAACAAGTGAATCAATATCATCATATAATTTTTTTAAAAAAATAACAAAACAAAAATATAAGAATTGTTTAAGCAAAGACTGTGAAATAAGATTGTCAAATCTGAAGCAAACCTGGCTGAAGCCATCTTGTGCTGCCTCATAGTTGCCATGAAATCTGAGAGAGGGATGGGAGGGGGGAAGTAGATAACCCGGCTAATTGTCAAAACAAAAAAATTCTCCTGTAAAAATTAAGGTCGTTATAACTGGTGGCTGTTGGAGGAGGACAGGAGTCTGCCAGCTATATAGGACAATGTGACTGGTGATACCTGAGAGGGGGGATTTTTACTCTTTTAATTAGGTGAAAACCGTGGGAACTTTTAGAGTTGGTTTTCACTGGCTGTGCCAATATAATGTATCCAATAAACATGTTCTTTGAGGAATTTACCTGCCTCAGAGTTCTGCTTTCAATGGATGTGTTACTCAGAACACTGACAAAGATTGCTAATGTAAAAATTAGGAGAATCTATAACATCCACATCTTAAAGATGTCCATTTGGATGCAGTGGCTTTATTTACATACTCAATTTTCATCTTGGATGAAAAACAAAATGTCTTCAAAGAAAACCCAGAAAGTCCAGTTGCCTCTTAAAAAAACACTTTTGGGATAACTACGTCCTGGATGACTGAGAATCTCCATCTCCATTTACATCCTCAGTCTTCTGCAAGAAAAGTACAACAGGAAACCAAAACTTCTGGGTAACATAACATGTTCAGTAAATTACTGATTTAACACCAGTAATTTAAGAGAAATTTCGTATTTGCTAGCATTGCAGGCAAAACACACAGCTTCTTCCCTAATGTGTACACTTTACAGGTATTTATTGGTATTTAGTGAAATCATAACAAATACATCTTACCCTTAGGCAAAAGGAAGACATCAAAGTAAACAAAAAATAGAGGGAAAACATTGCACAAACAATGAACCTCTGTAATTAGGAGGTGCATTTTGTCTGGAGGTTAGCAAATAACAAGAAAATAGTAAAAAAAACCAGATAAACCCCTCCCTCTTTATAAAGCTATATGAAGACTGCAATGAGCCATCTTATTGGACACTGCTTTATTTTGTTATCAAGTGGAGTCAGTTACAATTCCACATTCTTTTCTAAATATACTATTTTAAGACATTCATTCTTTGCCCTTGCTTGATTATGTTATTATTTTAACACAGTATTTTAAGACTCCCTAAAAAGTGAGTAAAAAGGTAAGACTCCCTAAACTCGTTTACAGAAAAGCAGAAATAGGACCTCCTGTTTTAATGTCAGCAATTGCTTTGATATTGAAAAGCAGTTAGAGTATTCAGTGATATATGAAGTGCTAGATCAAATAATGTTTGATTTTATGCTGTTGTATTAATAATTTGTTGCCACTTCCTAAATAAGCACTAAGCACTATTTCTGTTGGACATACAGTGTTAGCTAGGAATCTAGAGAATTGTGGTTCTGCATCAAGCAAACACTTGTTTGGATCAAAGAAAATACAGTTGATAAGCCATTGAAAATTTTAGCTTTTTCTATAAATAAAATTGTAACATGAAGTTCTGTATAACCAAAGTTTGAATTTGTATTTTACATTTCCCAAGCAGAATCCAAGCCACTTCGTTATTTCATAACCATCATTGTTATGAACACATTTTAAAAATAAAAATAAAAAGCACCTGACAGGTTGACCCATTATGAAAGGCTAAGTAGACAAAATTCATCTTTTGTTTCCCCCAAACCTTTTTATACAATGACTTAATTGGTAAAAACTAGTCAATGTTTTTTATTACTCAATTGCAGGTCATTAAGAAGGTGTCAGATAATTTTCTGAATTGCTGGGTTTATACAGAAAAAGACAAAGCACCTAGCTTTTTTTTTTCTTTTGTAGACCAACCCAAAGGGAGAAATTACTGGAAGAGCTAAAATCTCCCTAGGCAGATAGGCTGGGAAGTTCAATGTACCATAACTGTCCCAAATATCTTTTATTGGGAAACCCTTGGACAAAAGGAATATGCACTGAAGTTTTAAATTAACTCGTTTGTTTTTTACACTTGCCAAAGAAAAAACAAAAGTAATTCAAACAGCAATTGCAGGCCTATATGTAGGCAGCAAGTAATGTTTAACACTTGATACAACGTATCCTTCCCCATTTATCTATTTTGTTTGCTCATCTATCCATCTATGTATCATCTTGTTTGCAAAAACTTACCACAGTTGTAGAATAGCAATAGCACTTAGGCTTATACATCACCCCATGGTGCTTTATAGCAGTCTCAGGGTGGTTTACAGAGTCAGCATATTTTCCCCAACAATCTGGGTCCTCATTTTACCTACCTCAGAAGGCTAAGTCAACCTTAACCCTGTCAGGCTCCAACTCCAGGCTGTGGGCATAGTTGGCCTGCAATAAAGAGCACTAAATTCACTTTAAAAACAAGGTATTATGTGAATCTGGGACTTACAACAGCTGTTAAACTCCCAATACATACATAAATGCTATTTGCTCTAACTATGATTTTAAATTCTTTGCACATTACATATTAAAAAGTTCAAGATTTATTCATAGAACCATGAATGTAACTTTTTTTTTTTAAAAAGTATCACTTTATAGAGCTTTTCCTTAGTTAGTTTGTTCCACTCCATACTTTTGTTGATCTTTTGTTACTGATGAATTTAAAAGTTGTCCTAGTTTTTAAGTTACACTCTTTTGTTACTGGGGGAAAAAAAGTTAAGGATAAATGCAAACCATAAAATGCCCAACCAACATCACACCCTATTTGGATTATGTTTGAGATGTCAATAGTGACCATATATTTTCCTCCCCTCCAGCCATACTGTTTTCTTAACTTAACTAAAGTGTTGTTTTTATTAGATTTTCTTTTACATTTGATCTTTTTCCCCATTTTACATTTTTACCTCTAACTAAGAGGAACAAAGCTTTTCTCTCTTTTAAAAAACCATTTATGCGAATGGCTAGCTTGTGAACACAAGACTGAGAACAAAAGTCAGAACTTTAAAAAGCAGGGTTTTTAAAAAAGGAAAATGTCATTTAAAAAGCAGAAGGAAAAACCTGAAAAGTGAAAATCAGAGAGAGAGAGAAAGAAAAAGAGAGCACTTCCCCCTTTGGTAGTGTTTTTAGTAGCAGTTCTCTTTTTCCTTCTAACAATCAGAAAAAAGATAAACTGTTAAAAAAAAGTAACATAGGATGTGAACTTTGCTTATATAAATCCTTAAACACACTCAATAAGTAGGTTGTGTGTTTTAAATCAGCAATACCAGAGGTCGTATTTTTCTTTCACTACTATTATACAAATATTTTTTGCTGGAGTCATTTTGATATATATTGCCTGGTCTAAAAGATAAAAAGAAATCCAACATGTATTTTCTATATCAAACTCTTAGGGACATATGCTGTATCTTCCTATAGGTAAAGGTAAAGATTTTCCCTTGTCCAATCATGTCCATCTCTAAGGAGGGCGGTGCTCATTTCTGTTTCTTAGCCAAGGGAGCCAGACATTTCCATAGTCACATGGTTAGCATGATTATATGCTGAGGCCCAGGGAACGCTGTTACCTTCCCACCACTATTTATCTATTTATGGAGCTGCAGTGGCTCAGTGGTTAAGAACACAGTACTGCAGATCAGCAGTTTGGCTGATCGAATC
>JANHJO010001313.1:154370-169623 GCA_032468235.1 Pseudoxyrhopus heterurus | reverse complement strand
AGCTTGCTTGTTTTCTTGCAGACATTTCATTACCCAAACTCAGTGCAACAACATCACTAGCTAGTTTGGGTAATGAAATGTCCGCAAGAAAACAAGCCAGCTCAGAGAGCACCAAGGACCCCTCAATTCTGAAAAAAAATAGGGTTTTTGTTGTAATTTAAAGGCAACAGAAATTATGAAGTCATGTAGTTGTTTTAAGTGATCTTTTTTGTAATTGTAGAGAACCCAAAACCCATCCCAAACAGTGAACAGCTGAAGCTGGATTATAAACTATGCTAGCATATGTAAGAAACAAGGATCAAAACTTCTGAATCTTCAGTGATGACTGATTCAGCAATCAAGAGACTATTATTTCCATCAAGTCCTATTAAGAGGAGTGGCAGATGCAAGGATAGCCATATCTTCTTCCAATGCTGAAATTTCCAATCCCCCTCACACAACAGATGGACATAACCATGGGACACTTGAGAATGAACACATGGACTCTGGGTTATTCTGTAAGAAATCTACAAAACTACAAAGTCTTCCACATTCACATCTGTCTTAAAATCTAAACGTTTACAAGGGGTTTGAAAAACAGAAGCGAATATGAAGGGAATGATAATCTGATGAAACAGTCTAATGCAGATGGCAAAACATGGGCTCAATTGTTGGTTTATACTAGGCAATGCATGTGGGGGGGGGGGGTAAAGATTCTGTGAACTTGGCAATATACTTGAAAAGTACCAAGAGAAGGAAGGGGAAGAGAGTTCGAGCAGCAATTAAAAGGATATGAGAAGGAGCACTAATACCAGTGACTCTGATTTACATAGCAATAAGGGAACAGATAATTTGCCCTATTAGTATAGGCAGTCCTCGACTTATAACCATTTGTTTAGTAACCATTCAAAGGTATAACAGCACTGAAAAAAGTGACTTATGACCATTTTCACACGTAGGACCACTGCAGCATCCCCGTAGTCACGTGACCAAAATTCAGACACTTGTTAACTGGCATATATTTATAAGATGGTTGCAGTGTCCCATGTGATCACCTTTTGCGACCTGCTGACAAGCAAAATCAATGGGGAAGCCAGATTCATTTAACAACCGTGTTACCAACTTAACAACTGCAGCAATTCACTTAACAACTGCAGCAAGAAAGGCTGTAAAGTGGGGGCAAACCTCACTTAACAACTGTCTTGCTTAGCAAGGGAAATTTTGCGCCCAGTTGTGGTCGTAAGTCGAAGACTACCTGTATCTAATAAACTCAGGAGGTTCTCTTAAACTGTCATCCATACGCCTCTTGTGTTAACTGTTCCTTCTTCCAAGTAACTTTGATGCACGTCTTCTAAGTTTTTGCAAGCGGAATTGCTTCCCGCACCTTCCAGCTCAGCTTACCTCAAACTGTAGTGGAGTATTGCAGCGACTAGCAGCCAAAGAAGGAATCGGGGAGAAGATCACACCGCAGCCACTCCGACTTTCCTCCTCCCCTGGCACAGATGAGGAGGACGTGGTGAGGTGTGGGCTCAGCGAATCTGGAACCAGGGAGTCAGGAAGCGGAGGAGTGACAGGAGACAGTGGCCTCAATAATTTAGTAACGTTCTGCTCCATCAGATAGCGAGACTTCCACTTCTTCAGAGGGCTCAATACGTCTGAAATTTAACACACAATCTTGATGATGTTCTACTATTATAAAGCCCTCATCCGTGCTCAAAATTTAATCCCTCTACATGTACCCATGGCATTTTAAATTTGGCTCCTGCCACATTAACGATCACTCAAAGCTAACGCAAAAGTTGAAACGAGGGACAATATTCAAAAAGGAGGACAATTTCAGGACTCAACGGATGTTTTCAGGAATAAAAAAAGTGCTCAATGGAAAGCAGTCAAATTCAGGCCCTTCAGTAGTTTAAAAGCAAAAAAGCAAACAACTCCGAAGTATTTGTTTTGTTAGGCTAATTCAGCAACGGGAAACTTGTCACAATACAGAGCTGTAGTCAAGACAGAAATACCTCAAGTCTTTATACAACCAGGCTTGCCCTATTCTATACAAATTTTACATTCATTTTCTTCGCCTTCTGAGCTGAAGCTCGGTTGATGGAAAAGCTGTCATGGATGTACACTAAGGCTGAACAGGAGCCAACCACCAATCCAACACCATGCTTTTAGCAGCCTATTTGTTTATTCATCGGGCTTATATCTTACTTTTCCATCTCCAATTTTCCTCACAACCAATATCACATAAAGAGAATGGACTGAAAGTGACTGACTGACTGAGCCAAAGTCATCCCGTGAGCTTCCGAGGATTCTAATATGGCTTAACAGCTAATCAATAAAAGTATTACAGAGAGCTTCTTCCACGGCTGAGGGTGTATTGGACCTTGGAATTCCCTGATCCTAAACTAAAATCTTATCCACCATATCACAATGGCTTTCCTCTACATCCTCCATTACTCTTTTGTAGTTAAGTTCCTGGTACCGACAACCGGGCCTCATTTTTGCACTCTTTTCACCTTCCAATTAATTTGAGCTCTCTTCAGGGTTTTTTTTTTTTTTTTGCCCTGTCATTTCCAACCCCAAACTACACTCTTTTCTGTATGAGCTCTTATTAATTTCATTATCTCCTATTCAAGCAGTACCGCAGTGGTATCTTTGGGGTAAGGGGAACCACTTAACGACAAAACGATTTAAAAGGTCCCCGCATCTTTTTCAATGTTTTCCTTTGCGCTCACATATCTAAACTTTCACAACAGACCAAACCCTTCATATAACTCCATATACATCCATAAACACTTTTGGGCTTGTTTTACGCGCACAGCATTCTGTCCTTATATGATCTCTAAAGAAAGTTGATAAAATCCATGCAATCAGCCCTGATTTCCACCGTTGGATCATTTAGAACACTTTGCCAGCTGTGCAGCAAGCTGTCTACAGGGCTCCCGTGCTGCCAATGTGGGAATTCCAATTTCTCCATGTTGCAATGAGACTCGTTAACTCCCCACTGGCTGAAACAACATACAACGAAACCGGATTGTTCTGTTGGCCATTACACCGCTCTTGGGTTTGTCTTTCTACTGAAAAAAATGGTTCTCATCCTCCACAATTCAAACTCTTGCTCAACAGAAGCCCCTAGATACCTATGAATGGAAGGAAAGACGTTAACTGCTAAGACGTCTTCTGTGGAATAGCTCCCCAGCCAAGTCTCATTAGTTCCTATTTCACTAACTGCTGCAAGTACTTTGAGCTGTTCCTCTCTTGAGATGCTGCCTTTCAGTCTAATAAACCATCTCCTCTAAACAATCGTTCACCCGGCTTCCTTTCATTCTTGGGTCACAAAATCTCCTCATGGTTACACAACCCTTCCCAACTATGCACCGCATACTAGAATATAATATAAATCTGGGTTGGGACAGAAGACAAATATTTGTTGAGGGGGTTGTTGTTGTTTTTTTGAATGCCACCAGACAACTGCAGTGGGTCTCTTAGAAACCACTCCAAATTCACACAAATCGTTTAGATCGCGAGAAAACCTTCCAGTTTTCCTTTTGCTCTCACTCACTCAACATTGCAAATTTGCCCAGAACTAGTGCTTTGTCCACTTTAGATGGCTCTAACCTTTGTGCAACACACAGTTATCTGTACACTGCCTAGGGCCTCGTCTGACGTCCTTGGAAAACTGATCCCTGACTTGGGGAGTTCGCCACCCTCTTCCTCTGCAAAGACAGATGTAAAGTTACTATTTTTAAAACTCAGCTTTTTGCTTCGCTCACAGATGTAGCAAGGTAGCTGCTCTGCTGCAGAGAGGCTGCTCTGTAACCAGGTGCCCACTGGTTAACCAATTATCTCCCTAGAAAGCGTTAGGAGAAAAGTATTAAGCATAAAACTCTTGACTTTTCATGCAGTACACTTTCTGTACGAGTACCCATTTCTTGGTCTTGATGGAGAAGGGGGCCCTTTACTCAGGTGTGCACATTAAATTTTGTTCATCTCACCCAAGGCAACCACCCAGCAAAAGGAAGAAAAGGCCACCCGTGCGTCTTGCACAGGTTTCCTGTGTGTCTTTAGGGCCGCAGCTTAACAGATGAACTAAGAAATGGAGAGCTGCCCAGGATCAGGTAGGGCAGGATTTAAGCAATTGGCTTTTAACACTCCTAAGCTCTCGCTTGTTACAAAATCTGCATCAGATAGGAGCACAGTGTGCAAAATCCGTATTCCTCATCTATATTATTATTAACCTACAATTGTGAAAAGATCTTTTTTCTTTTTAAGTATATGGTGGCCATACCCAAGTAGCTGCAGGACTCTCTTTACAAAAAGTTGCTTTAAAATAATAATAATAATAATAATAAATAAAAAATCACTGTTAAGGACTAAACTCCCAATAGTTTCTCTCCCCGTTAATCTTTCAATAGTGTGAAGATGTCTCAACCAACCTGTATTTTCTGTGCAAATGCCAGAAACACTACTATTCTCGTTGCTTTGGTATAGACACTGGGTTTTGTTCTCCTGGGAAGCAGGTGAGGTCTGAGTCATTCCTTCTTCCAGAGCCTGCTTCATCCAACGCTGTAAAAAATAAACCCTAGTGAATGCATACTCTTCCCGTGTTTTTCAGAAATTTTCAACACATGGCCTTAATTCCACTGGTAGCATCCACTGCTATCTTATCCCAAAGTTAAACTTTTAAGCAACATATCATTTTGTACAGAATCTCTTTCTCTCTCCACATTTATGTACTTAAAAGGGTCAAAATTCTCACAAGTATTTGGAGTGCAGATTGGAAAAGGCTACTCTAAACTAAAACAATAAATGCAAAGAAAATTACTGGTTTATGACCTAAATCAATGAGCTATTTAGTGACCAATTTCGTATGGAAATGTGAATTTAATTCAGCAGGTGCAACTCATCTTTTTATGTCAGATTTCATACAAGCCAAGAGAGCCGCTTACCATCCAATTATGGAAGCTAGAATGCAGCATGAAACACACACTAAATCCCCAACTGAGGCACGAAAGGTGAGCAGGGGGAAAGTATGTAAATCATGTTGGTTCATGTGACTACGTAAATGTATATTCTCTGAAGTGTGATATGAGAGTGTTTGTCTTCTTTTTTAAGTAAGCAAGTACTTAATATTTATCTTCAGAAAGTTTGAAAATCCATGGAAGGGAATAAACAACTACTCTGCACATGTTTTCCATTTTATGCACTTTCCTAGCATTAGCCTTTTAAAGGCTGAGAAATCAGTACAGATTTCTGACCCAAACCAATGTACAGAAGCTATGACTATTTTTGATTGTACTTTTTCCCTACAAGTTTTTTTTTTAAAAAAAACCCTCTTAATTTGCTCTCCTGCTTGATCCTTGCTAAAATACAATAACAAAAAAATAGACAAATAATAATGAGGTTTAAAAAATTGGTCTCAAATTTCATGATACCTACATTACGGTTTAAAGTTTAAAAACTTCTGATTAGTTTTATAACCAGGAACCTGAAGGCTTTAAAATAGTATATAGGGTGTTCTGGAACCTATAAATAACATTCTACAGTTCCTGGATACCAAGGATGCCAAGCACATGATTTCTCTATTATTGTAAGTTCCGCACAAAATACAAAAACTGCTTTAGAGGATATAAGAAGTGATACTGTCTCTTAACGCAAAACACTACATACACCTAGGTTTCTCAACCATGGCAGCTTTAAAACATGTAGATTTCAACTGCCACAATTCCTCAGTCAGCATGGAAAATGCTGGCTGAGGAATGTTAGGAGTTGGAAGTCCACACATTTTAAAGCCACCAAGGTATATTGGCCTCGAAAGTAATCCAAAACTTAACCTGAAGTCTGATTTTGATTTAAAACTCGGATATCTAGTCTGTGAGAAATCACTGCTGCTACATTTACAGAGTATTTTAACATCGTATGAGGGATCTTATAAAGCAGCAGTCTCCAACCTTTCTGGCTCGGTAGACCAGCGGTGGCGGCAGGGAAGGAAGAAGGGATGGCTTTGCACGTGCACGTCGCTTTCACAAATGCAGCTTCGTGTGCGCTTGTGTGCACTCACCCACCACTTCTGCAGCCTGGTTCCAAAGGGGCCATGGCCTGGCCCTGTGTCATGGACCGGGGGTTGGGGGTCCCTGTTGTAAAGCTTTCCTCCTACTTTGTTCTGTGTGTGAAATGCGCCAAGGGATTAAAAGTGTAGACACAGTGGAAAATATACCTTTTTACAAGAGCTGTAATTCCCGTCCAGCTGAAACGGCTGCCTTCGCCTTTCTGGGTTGAAGGGAGAGCCAAAACGGATATAATGTTTAGGGGTGGTACAAATGAGTGGGGAGTGAACAAGGCCTGGCAACATGTTCAGGGTGGTAGCCAGCACAGTTGGGTCAGTGGTGATACGTAAAGGGCACTCGATGGGGCACTCCTGCTTCTCTGCTTTGTCATTCAGCCACTCCGTAACCAGATACTAGAAACGGAAACAAGACAGAATTTTACCATATAAAGTTAATAAGAATGTGCAAACATTAGTGAGATAACTAAGATAGGCAGAAATACCATGGTGTTGGGCAGGGGATTAGCATCTGACTTTTTTTTAAAAAAAAAATTATTTATTTTATTCATTCATTAAATTTATATGCTGCCCATCTCACTCTGAAAATGACTCTGAGAGGCTTACAGTTATATTCGCGAATATATAAAAATAAACTGCAGATATTCAGTTTGGAACTTTGTCTAAATTGGTTTTCATCACTACTTCCCCTACAGCCCCATCACAAGTCCATCTTTTACTAAAAATTCTGAAGTACAGTGAACGCTCAGAACCACAATGTTTTACTTCTTTCAGTCAAATCCCCATTTTAAAACAAAACCAACTGAATATCTTTAGAAAAGGATACTATGATGTAATTAAATGCCAGGTTGATTAATGAATTTCAATATAATTTAATTTTGTATTCAAAAGTAATATTTACTAATGTAGCTGATTAATTATGGTAAAAGAATTCTCCTAGTAGATTTAATTCAAAGAATAACATTTATGCAAAAAAGATTACACATTCAAATAAACATGCCAGTTCCTCAGTCTTCCAGAAGCCTTTCAGATTTCACACAATAAAGGTAACCCGATACATCTCCCCTCATATTGAATTTTATGTGTGTTACAGTATTTTTAATATCACCATGTTTATGGTGGATTCTATAATCCTGGAGGCTATATATTTAAAATGTTATTTTAGACATCACACGCATCATATTTAAAAAGATAGTACACTAACTAAAATATAGACATAAAGTGATGACTTCGAATCTGATTATGAATATATCGTTTTTGATGTTTGAATAAAAAAGCATGTCATTTTTCCTTGGCTTCAATAAACCAAGTATAAGATTTCACTATTGCTTCCCAATTCAATAATTCTGAGTTGGCCTCCCTTAAGACTATTCATAGTCTTGGGTTAGCTTTTACAATTCATGCTTTATTTCAATCACATTCCCTTTCATAATTCTGTGGGAAACCTCTGGTTTCTGGGCTGCCGTGCCAAAAAAATAATCTTGGGGGGGGGGGGAATACACATGGCATCTTTTTTACATTTTATAAAGTTCAACTTTAATAACCTTATTTATTTATTTTTGCATGTAGATTTGTTGCAAATGCTGTGGATCATCAATACTCTCAAGATACAATCCATGAGTTAATTCAGACATTTGGGTTTAGCTGAATGCTGCTAACCTTTTGCTTTCTATTTTAGATTGCTGGCTAGTTATGAAAATCAGTGGAGGAAGATTGCATCAAATCAAGAAATATCCAAATTTACATTTTGATGACTGTGCTTCCACCCTCCCCCCGACCCGTTAAAGATTTAATAAACATTAGCCATAAAAGCAAGCAAGCAAACTAAAGCAACATGCCACATTACAGGAGCTACATGAAGCAAAATTATCTTCTTGCTGTTGCAAGGCAGGACGCCTTACCCATCCTTTCTCATTCCATTTACCTTTTTCGTTTTAGGGTATTTGGGTGCTGTCCGGTTGGCCTGGGATCCTGCAGCAGCCGTCACAACTGGATCAGAGTTCACCACCTGTGGCCTCCCCTCTCCTGGGCCCTCTACCCTGCTCACTTCCGCTGCCGCTGCCGTGCTGGTGCCACTTCCTTCCTCGGGAGGAGTTTGAGAGAGTTCAGACTGCTGGGCACTGGCAGCTTGTTTTTGCCTTCTTAGTCTCTGTGCTGAGCTGCTCCGGTAACGCGAGAAACGGCTTTTGGGCCTGGGCCGCGGTGTTTTTGGTGGTGCCGGTTTAGGGACTGGTTTATCTGTACTTGTCTCCTGCAATGTAAACAACTCTTGAAGGCAAGGAATTCTTAGTTTACCCTGTACTTTTTGGTACTCTGTACTCTGCAAGAGCTGGCTATACAGGTTTACAGTATGAAGGCCGTATCTTGAACTTAGGATCTAGCTTGGAAAAGACCTTCTAGTTTCCCCTTTTGAAGGACTAAAACACGGAAAGATGAATGCATTATATGTCCCAGGAAAGTATGCACAACTTTTGTTGACACTTTCTCAACCCAAATGTACTAATTTCTACGGTAATCTTTGTAGAAAGCAATTCCGTTTCACAAGATGAGACAAATCTTTTCTTTTTAATAGATCAACATGACAAACGAAACGACTTCTCCAAACCTAGCATTCATTTGGCAATGGTGAACTGTCTATGCCACCTCTGTTACCAGCTGAAGGACTCACAGCAAACTGCCTTGCTAATTCAAACAGGCTTACTTGAACTAGAAAATTCACAAGCAATATTTGACGGGAAGACAGGAGACAGACCAGCAACTGAATTATATTTTCCAAACAAGTGGATGGGTTTTTACTCCGTCAATGAAATCAACCTTCCAAATTCAGCAAGTTTTCCAACCTGATCCTCAACCATTCTATCGTTCTTCTTACCCCAGCCTGTGAAGATCTCCGGGTGTTCACCCCAACGCTGACGACAGAGGTCGGCGCACTTGCCACCGATACATTTAAAGCCAAACTGTTATCTTCATTTTCATTTGGCACAGGTTTTGCTTCTTCTGGTTCTGGGGTCTCTGCAGTAACCACTATCTCTGCATCTGTGCTGCTCCTGTCTGACGATGGCAGATCTCTCCTCCTCTTCCTCTTTTCCAGATTCTCAAACACATGCATGATAGCTTCCACCTTTCTATCTTCTCGGGTCTAGCATACAAAACCAGAAATGAAGATTAACACAACAGGCTCCGAGGGGAAGAAAGTGAAGGATGGAGCATAACTCGAACCACAGATTATGGAGGGCCCAGAGATAACTGCAGAAACAACACCCTAATAACCCAGACTTCCTGTCAGAACAGGGGTGATGACAGCGTTGATAGGCACCTCTGTGCATTTTAGTGTACACTATTACAAAGCAATGGACAGTTAGCTTAGTTTACAGTTGCGATGAGGGCAAGGAATACAGAACTAATATTGCTGTTTTGAAACAATGCATAAAGTACAGAGACACACTTTGGTGTGAGTGGTTGAAGGTTAGGGCTAGATTGGGGGTTCTAGGCCTCCCTTATGCACGCAAGCCAGCTGGGTGACTTTAGATCAGCCATTCTCTCTCAATCCAACCCACCGCACAATGTTGTGGTTGCAGGGAAAATAGGAGCCAGGAGCAGTAGGTATATTTGCCTTAAATTGACTGAAACATATAAAAGGCAGCAGTTATGGTTGGTCACATAGTCAGCCAGATGTTTAGACTGGATTGGGCCTTTTTATCCACCTATCCAGTCCTTCCCAAGGACCTGGAATAGGTAGATATTGTTTAATGGTTTTAAAAAATATTGTTGAAGGATGTAAACTATTCCAAGGGAAGCTGCCTTTTGCCATTGACTGGTGATTTTGTAATACCGATGGTATTCCAGATGTTTTGGAATTACACCTAAAGCACTTATTACTATTGGTATTCTTTCTTTTCTTTTTTTCATTTCTTTTCTTTCTCTCTCCTTCCTTCCCTTCCCTTCCTTTTTTCCACTGTAATTCCATTTCTATTTGTAGTTATCTGTATTTTGTGATTTTTTTTTTTCAATTCTTTCTCTTCTCTTCTACTTCTACTGCCTTCCTGGTACTGCAACAGCTACTATCCAGACTTTATTTCTGTCTTTCTTATCAACAACTGGTAACCCTGGGGTATTGTGTGGCAGATGCTTGTTTGTTTAAATTCTACTAATCCAGATCCTGATTAACAGCCAAGCCTGCAGGAAAATACTGAAGAGACTTTAAAAAACCACCTGGATTCAATGTCTCCTGGATTTGATTTTCCTACATGCTGTCTTACATATTGTCTAAGATAGGCATATAATTGATATGAAGAGCTACCTGCTCCTGACTGCATAGCTTCATTGTGAATATTCATATTCCCATAACCTCAACCTCTTTATATCATTTTGAATAGACGGGCAACACTACCTTAGAGCTTGTGCAACATCTATGCAATTTCCTGTGGTGGATTTGTTACACTGCTATTTATAATAGCAGTTAATCATCAAGAGGCACAGGCATAGGAGGAAAAAAAGGAATATATGGAGGCATTAACTCAGCAACAACCAATCAGAAAATTCTAGGAAATACCTATGCCCAATGGAAAGGACAATAGCCACCACAAAACACTAGAATAAATTAAATATTTAAGAAATACTTGCCCGTCTGCCCTGACTGCCCAGCTCATCAGCAGCAGTTTCCTTCTCCTCTTCTGGCGTCTCTTCCTTATCTGCGGCCTAAAGAGAAAGAGAAGAAAACCTCAAAAGCAGTCACAATTGCGAGAGGACCCAGATTACTGGGGGCAATATGCTGACTGTGTAAACGGCTTAGAGAGAGCTGTAAAGCACTGTGAAGCGGTATATAAAGTCTAAGTGCTATTTCTATATGACGACCATCACTGAGACATTTCAGCTTTGTCCAGGAAGAAAAAAAATAAAGATTCATTCTGTGATTAAGTTTACCTAGAATTAAAGACCAAATCTCACTTATCCAGGATGATGGGGACATTACCTCATTATCACTCACTGCAGCAGGACCCTCAGAGACCTCCTCGGTTTGGGGGTTGCTGTTCTCATCTGAGGCTGCACCCTGCTGCTCCAGTTCCTTACGCCGGGCTTTCCGGCGCCTAGTTTCCGCTCCAATCAGTGTGTCCAGAATAGGTGGAGGTAGTTGTTCTACGGGGTTCAGGCTCCGCTTTTGCACAGGACAATTCCGGTTTCCTTTGTGGCAGGCACAATCCACTTTATAATTGCTGTTCCACCACAAAAGATAAAAGAAGTGTTTTTGGTATCATCCTTCAAAACCTCAAGAAATTATGTCATTTATTTATTAAAATTGATATGCTGCCCATCTTACTATCACCCAACTCTGGGCACCTTACGAGATAAAAGCGACACTATGAAACGTTAAAACAATAACTATGAAGATTAAAATTATTTGGGCCAAACGTCTAGGAAAGAAGGGATTCCCATCACATGAGATGCTTCAGAATTTTTTTTTAAAGGAAGTAAAAAAGGAAAAATATGGAGGGAAAGGTAATAACAACTTACCAGATATTGTACTCGTCATCAAAGGCAATGGTGACCTCTGCATCTTTGGCAATGGAAGCAATCGCATATATGCACAGGTGAATCATCCCATCTGCAATCACATGACGAACCTGCAATATTAAAAGCAGCACTGCTGACCCTTCTGCAGCCAGGCATTGGTCTTACTGCCAAGGTGAACATGTCCTCACAATTGTAAAAACCAGCTCCTGCAGGGGCTGGTTGCTCCTGAAGAGCAAGATTATCCACACAAAAAATGCACCTGAAACTGAAAAGGGGTGCTTTGACCATCCAATATGGAATTTTATTAATGAGAAATGCACAAGCACACACACACACAAATCAAAATTTCACCTATTAATGACACCATAAAGTACTAGTCCTCCCCCCCCCCTCCTGCAGCAATCCTATGAAACAATTTTCCCCCCTATAGCTCTGGCATTATTCACAGGGCACAGTCTGAGTGTTCTGCACTTAATTCACAGGGCACAGTCTGAGTCTTCTGCACTTAATTGGCACGGGATTATACCTGCTTGATTTGTATAGCATAAACTCAAAAATCACATTTGCCAAATACTAAAGGCCACCTAAAGCACCACCGTTTACCTCTGCGTTTGGTGTACAGGAACGCCTGATGAATCTGGCATCGTTTCCGAAAGTGCGGGCATCCACACACATCTCAACACTATTGAATTTGGAGTAAAATAGCACAAAGGGATACGGCCTGAGGAAGAAAGAGAGGGGGGGGGGAAAGAGCAGCATTTTAACCTCCTGGCAAACATCACCCACCCGGTGCAACCTTAACAGATGACACTGATGCACCCCTGCATGCATTGGTGCACGTGCATCTGATCTTTTATTTAAGCATAAAGTCCCTATAGGGAAAAAAAAAAAAATGGCTCACATTATCTTCAACCAATTCAAACATCTCAGCCGGAGGGCATCTTGTTTGTTTTTCAAGAAACAACAATTACAGGGAAAAAAAACCTGTTCTCTCCCCTCCCCCAACTCCGTAAGGGGCCTCTACCCCGCAATTATTTGGGGCTCTTACTTTTTGAAGAAATGACCATTGACCTCGAACTGCTGCCTTAGCATCACCTTCCCACGATATTCGATTATAAGAGTATCCGCAGCCAAATCTCTCGCGGCCCGCAAAAGCTTCCGGTGCTTCTGAACCCTCGTTACTCTCCCCAGCTGAAGCTGTAAGGTTGAAAATGAGAATAGAAGACCCAAATCCGTAAAAAAAAAAAAAAAAACCCAACCATTTCCTACTTGTGTATTTGAAAACAATCTTATTGAGTGTGGATAAGTAGGATAGGGATAATATTATGGTTATAATTATACCTCCCCCAACTCTTTCAGGCAAGGGAAGTGCACATCTAAGTGCAGAAAGAGCATCTCGGCAATTCCTCCCCTCCCCCCCAAGAATATCACCGACTTCCCCCTCACTACTTTTTGATTGACTTCTTACCTGCATTTGGGATCCGATAACCGTGTTGTTACAGGCCAGTTCAGTCTTATTGATTGTGTCCAGCACAGCCGCCTTGCCCGCAAATTCTTTATTAGCATTTAGGTGACGCTCTAGGAGATTTTGCACGTCGGCGCTGTATTGGTTTGTGAAGGCTTCTTCATACTGATCGGTCCAGAGTCTAATGCGGTTTTCCCACCCCTCTGTGGTATTCTCATCCAGGGCGTGGGCTTCTGAAGGAGAATTCTGTATCAAACCACAGAGTCAGTTCAAGGGCTGAATGGTTTGGGGCCCCATAAAAGACACTTAGGACTTTTTGAAATGGCCCTTTGCTTAAAAAAAAAAAATACCTATAGAAAATCTCCTCATTCTTAATTAGCCTTGATCAAACACGATTTAAAGGCTCTCCTGAAAAACTTCTAGGAAATCAAGAACCAGTAGAAAAACGCTTGCAAACCCATTCCCAAATATGATGAAATATCCCCAGCCATCTTTACTGGTGCCTTATTCTTTCATATTCAGCAAGCAGGATACTATAAGCCCTTGACAATGATTTACTAAATTAATGCTACCCAATTCCCATGTTACAGAGGAGTTTTTAAAGCGATGATTGCTATTCATAAATCAATGACCGACATATGTAGTACATATGGAATCTGGTTGTAAAGGTGTTTATCAGGGTTATACATATGGATACTCACCTTCATCCGCAAAGATTTCCGTGAACCTTCTCTAAAAGCCTGTCAAGCGCAACAAGAGAAATCACGATCAGTCTTTATATCCTGGACATCTGAGCTTCTGTTCAATAAAGTTTTTGTTTTCTTTAATATAAAGGGGGAGGGGCCGAGAAACTACAATGCATAAAACTGGAAAAGCCATTGACCTCAGTTTATTTTCATTATACTCTTCCCACAAAAAGTCATCTCTTCCAGGACTTCGCCAACCTAGAAATATTGATGGCTCTCTTTTCATTTATGCTGATCCTCAAATATCTATCCTATTAAAAAATCAATTGAACAACAATTATGCGCATAAAGAATAGTGTACAGGTAGCCCTTGACTTATGACCACAATTAAGCCCAAAATTTATGTTGCCCCATTTTACTTTTCTTGCTATATTTGTTAAGTGAATCACTGCAGTTGTTAAGTTAATAACTCAGTTGTTAAGTGAATCTGGCTTCCCCCATTGACTTTTCTTGTCGGAAGGTTCCAGAACGGATTGTGTGACTCCAGGACACTGCAACTGTCGTAAGTACGAACCCATTGTCAAACATCCAAATGTAAATCACATGACCACAGGGATGCTGCAATGGTCACAAGTGTGAAAAATTATCATAACTTTTTTCAGTGCCACTGTAACTTTGAACAGTCACTAAACGAACTGTTGTAAATCACGGACTACCCGGATTTCACTCTTATTATTCCTATGTAGCCTTCTTCAAGTCCTGCTATGCTACATCATTGTGGCCGTGGGGATATTCTTAGGAGAAATGAGTGAAGAACACTAGGAGCAGATGCCAATAGTATCTATTCCCACCAAGGTCAACCAACGTGTGAGGTGAATTTTGCCCCATTTTACAATCTTTCTTGTCACGGTTGTTAAGTGAATCACTGCAGTGGTTAAGTTAGTAGCATGGTTGTTAAATGAATTTGGCTTCCCCATCGACTTTGCTTGTAAGATTGCAAAAGGTGATCACATGACCCCAGGACATTGCAACTATCATAAACGTGGATCATTTACCAAGTGTCCAAATTTTGATCACGTAACCAAGGGGATGCTGCCGTAAGTGTCAAAAACAGTCGTAAGTCACTTTTTTCAATACTGTTGTAACTTTGAATGGTCACTAAATGAACTTTGTAAGTCGAGGTAGTATCTATCTGTATTGGGCAAAAAGCTACAGAAAGATGCTGGAGACGGATGATTATTTTAGTGACAATGGCAAATACATACAGTGGAACCTCGGTTCACAACCACTTTGGTTCACAACCGCTTCAGTTCACAACCAAAAAAATCAGCTAAATGTTCGACTTGGTTCAAGAACAAATCCTCGGTTCACAACCGAACTTCCTGAGGATGAAGAAATCTCAAGAGAGAAAACACCTGAGGGAGAGCGTCCTTCCATCGCAGAGGCAGACTCTGCCGCAAAACAGCAACCCCTCTCTCGCTCAGAATCGACTGACTGAACAGTTTTCTCTGTTGTTCATGGTTTTCTCAGTGTTTGTATTAAAGGATT